>LOJH01012468.1:7469-25137 GCA_001685095.1 Ellobius talpinus
GGGAGAGGCAGGGAGGGGAGCAGAGAAAAATGTAGAGCTCAATAAAAAAAATGTGTTTGAATTTCTGAAATTTAATACAAAGAAAGCATGTCTTAAATTAATCTAGTAAAGAATACCTTGTTTAGCTCTGTCAATATTTTAAACTCAGATTAATTTTTATGAGGTCCTATTTACATTTTATATCACAAGTATCTGTGTAATCACTAAATTTATGCATTTATATCAAGGTATAAGATGCATACTTTAAAATAGAAGATGATTTCTAAAGACTGGTGAATTTTAAACATGAATTATTGACAAATTAATAAAGCATTTTGACACAGTAAGAAAGAACTGGCTGGGGTTCTTATGTAATAGCTTAAATATTCTTAATCTGTACTGTCTTGGGCTTACATTATTAATCTTGTATTTTAGAGCATTGTCCCTTTGACTTCAGATTGACAAGGGTTCTTGCTCTCTTTTTCTTGTGCAGATATAAGCTTACCAAAGTCAGCAACGATATGCTACACAGCTGCCCTGCTCAAAGCCAGAGCCGTGTCTGACAAGTAAGTGAGTGGTTGCTTATGTGGCTCCCGGTGCTGGCCAGATATAAGGAGACCTGTCCGCTTTGAGGGCTTTCTCCAGAAGCTTCTCTTGGTCCTTGTGGCCTTGCTTCAAAGCATGCATTTTCCCAAAGCCGTGGATCTTTGTTTCATTACTAGAAGGAGGAAGTGTCTGTTCCCACTATTGTAAGGTTGTGTGGCTCCTAACACAGACTGGAATTAAATTACATTCCTCTGGGGTGAATTTTTTTTCTTACTTTTTTTATTTTTTGTCAGACAGTAGGATCAAAGGATGGCTTGGGATTTACACAATCATTCTGTACCTTTCCTCGTTTTCTTTGTGTGCATTCCCTTCTGCTGTTTGTTCCTGGGCCCTGCTGTGTGGCAGTGGGGATGGTCCTCTCCCATTCTTTCCCTCCACACTCCTGGTCTGCTTACCATGAGATGCCACCTCAGTGGGACATTTGCCCATTTTATTCAGGCAGGTGACTGTGACACATAGACATTCCCCATGTATCCAGAGGATGACCGGGCAGGTTAAAGAGAACAGAGGGATTCATTGTTTTTGAGTTCCTAAATGCTTACACGTCCCTGATACAGCCCAGCCCCTCTGTAGACTCTGAAAGCAGAGCAGGTAACGGCCTCTGCGGGGTCAGACAGGTTTGCTGTTAAGTGTGTGTGCACTTCAAAACTGGAGTAATTTTCTTTCGTTCTTTTTCATCCTGTAGATCGCCAGTACCTACTGCAACATCTTTTCTCCCTACACAGCGACTCCAGCTTGGGAGGGCAGGGCCAGGGTTGTCACAGCTTCCCCTGTGGTGTCTGCCTGCCAAGCACTGCTCTGGAGTTAGCCCTGGGTGTGAGGTGAGAAAGAGATTGCATGGTCTGGTTTTTTTTTTTCCATTCCCTTGGGCGGGTGTCTTGCCCGCAGTTTGGGCATGCACACCCTCCTGCTGGAACAGCCCACAAAGGCTCGCCTGTGGCTGGAGCTATGGCCATTAGCCTCCACCACAGCACCGACATTGGGTTGGGAGCCTCCCTTAAATCCCCCCAGTTCTGTTTTTAACCCAGTGAGCTCTTCTGTAACCTAGTTTTCTCTTTTTCCTACACTGTCTGCCCTCGTCAGTCCTCCCTCTGCTCCCACCGAAGCAGTACCTTGCAGAAAATGTAGATTAGCTATTTAGACAGTGAGTTGACAGCTGAATCATTCAATGTAAGCACGCTTTACGCTTCTGCTGGGGTTTTTGTTGGTCTTGGTGGAAGGGGTCGCTCAGAAGTCCCCTGTAGAGGAAGTTTGGAGAGCTTGTGCCATTGGCTCACTGTGCTCATAGGGGCCCTTGATGTATACTTGCTCCCTGGGTAGCTGTCCAAGCAGTGGTCCCAACTGCATGATGTTTGTCTTTCTGCTTTTCAGATTCTCTCCCGAGGCCGCATCTCGGCGAGGCCTGAGCACAGCAGAGATGAATGCAGTAGAGGCCATTCACAGAGCTGTGGAATTTAATCCGCACGTGCCAAAAGTGAGTCTCTGAATCCCCTAGGAGCTCGTTATGAGAGCAGAGAAAGCATTTGCTAACCACAATGCCCTGTCCCCAGGAACCCCAGTTATAAAACAATGAACTGCAACCAACCAACGCTGGGACCTGTGCAGTCTACAGGCATTTACAGCCTCATTTTTGAGCAAAAACTATACTCAAGGGAACTTGGGGTAGGGGGCTGATTTTTCAGGGTAAACATAATAAAATAAACTGATAGACCTTACTTAGGCAACTAGGTTCAGAAAGTTTAAAATTAGCTCAAGTGAGGATCCTGAGAGTTTGATAGGAATTTTTTTTATCAGTTTTAGTCTTATGAGGCAAATTCTGGAAATAACCCTTATGCACAGAGCTCTTTAAAAACTCCCACTAATGTGACACCCCATGTCTCTACAGATAAATGTAGGGAATCAGGCCTGGCTAGAAATACAGGAGCAACCCCAGAACATGTAACACTTTGAGTGCCACTTAAAACTTACACGTAGTGAAAGGATTTGTCTTCAAGGTTAAACCCCATGACACACAGTTGGTAAATGCTTGATATTTTTCACATATTCTTTCTGAAGTTGATTTTAATGGAATCAAATCAAGGCAAAAGATATTTCTGGAATGTTTTATTCATGAGCTGAATGTATATTTGGGGCTTCCCTGAAATTATCTGCTCTGTGGTAGGTATTTAGCTGTGGGTCTGTTGATATTAGGCACATTTAGTCTCTAAGAAACTAATCCTGCAGCTCACATCAGATCTTACATGGCATAAGTGTTTGGGGAAATATCTGATGAAGACCTCCTGGTGCAAATGATAAAGAAATCCGGCTTGCATTGTTGCGGTGTGATAGAAAGAGGGTGGTGTGTGAGTGAGTGTGTGCATGTGTGTGAGTGTGTGTGTGTACGCGCATGTGTTCGTGCATGTGTGTGCGTGTGAGTGTGTGAGTGCACGTGTGTGCATGAGTGTGTTGCATGTGTGAGTGCGTGTGTGTGAGTGTGTGCATGTGTGTGAGTACGTGTGTGTGAGTGTGTGTGTGTGCATGCATGTATGTGTGATGTATGGAGTTCCCTACTTTATTTTGTTGATATTGAAAATGGTAGAGATAAGTGATCTAATGTCATTCCTGAGGTTTTACTTAAGTCTAGGTTTTGTTTTCACTTAATGGGAAATTGAAGAGTGGTTCGGAGTGGCATTTTTGCATAAGGATATATTTAACCACTCCAGTGCTAGTGGCTAATCAGCAAAATATTTACAGAGGCTTGGGGGTTATATGTAGGATGCTATAAGCAGGAAACTTTATACAATATTTTGAGCCTAAGCCAAAATGTTGATTGAACTCTGATTAAAATGTAAAACTGGTCATAAAAGTTGTTCTCAATTATAGTAAACTGAAGTCATCTATTAATATTTTTTGGATACTCCTTCAAACTACAGAACTATTCTGTAAATATAAGTAAGCCTCTTTTGTAGGAATTATTGAATAACAGAGCCCAGGATTCTGAGGTAAAAACTAGGGTCAAGTTCTGGCAGCCATTTACCCGCTCCAGAACCTTGGGACCAAGTGCCTCTGAACTCATCTTCCAAGTGATAAAAATGTTTAGGATTGCCTGTCTTTGGGGATAAGTATCAAATGAGATAAAATATTTGAAATTTTTACAAAACACTTGTCTTAGTCACTGTTCTATTGCTTTGAAGAGACACCATGACCAAGGTACTCTGAAAGAAAGCACTTAATTGGGGTCTTCGTTGCAGCTTCAGAGAATTAGTCCATGCAGGAGCGTAGCTCAGAGGTACATCCTGATACATAGGCAGAGAGGAGATGGGGCTGGGGGTAGAATGCTCACTCCTTGGCCTGGCATGGGCTTTTGAAACCTCAAAGCCCACCCAAGTGACAAGTGGCACACTTCCTCCAACAAGGCCACATGTATTCCAACAAAGCCACACCTCCTAATCTTTTTAATTATATCAAAGAATTCCACTCTCTGGTGATTAAGCATTCAAATATATCAAATATTTGAGACTTCAAACCACTGTAATACTTGAATACCATATATGTATAAATGCTTAAAGTGATTGATATTAGCTTGTTAGGGACCCCTCAGGTCCCAATTTCTACATCACCCTATTAAGGGCCCTATAATACTGTGCAGGGAATCTGTACAGCTCTGTTGTTCAGATATTTTGATGGCATTGTCATTTAACTCTGTGATAATGGAAATTAAAGCTCTTAGGAATAGTTTAAAATTGCTGTAGAAAATTTTGGCTGTCAGTTGACACTCCAGCCAATTATATTTATTTTAAAGTGGAAATGTTTCAAATATTTCTTTAATTGATACATGGTAATTACACATATTTATATGATAAAATGTGGCATTTCAATCCACTTATACAATGCATAATGATCTCATCAGGGAAATTGTCCTATTATCTCAGATATTCAGCATTTTAAATATTTAATCTCACTCCATTTTTTAATCATAAAATCAGAGAAGAGAGTTATTAAAGTATATTATATGATTAAAAGTATATTCTTTTAATCCCTGCTTGGGCAGAATTTACTGATTTTGGTTCCATCATGGTAGGGGGCAGTGGATTCCCGAAGAAGAGGAGGAAGCAAGTGAGGGAGGGGGCACAAGGAGGAGGAAGGGTAAGGGGGGAGCTGTGCTGTACTTGTGCTTTTCTTCCATCCAGACTTCTAGCCTATGGAGTGGTGCTGCCACTTTCCCTCCAAGACACACTTAGAGCTTCTCCAGCCGCCTTGGGGCTTCTCCACTGAAGCCGACTCCCATGGTGAACCATGACAAATTCACCCCTGCTGACACTCAAACACATCTCTTCAATCACAGCAGTCTCTTTCGGTGCCCAAAGGCTCATGTTCATCTTTTCTTTTAAATGTGTGTGTGTGTCTGTGTGTGTGTGTGTGTTCACGTGTGTGAGTGCACACTTATGTGAAGCTAAAGGACTGTCTCAATTGTTCCTCGGGTGCCATCACCTTTTTGTTGTTGCTGTTTGGTTTTTGTTTTTGAGACAAGGTCTCAGGGGCCTGGACCTTGTCAAGTAGGCTAAGCTGGCTGGCCAGTAAGCTCCAAAGATCCACCAGTTTCCACTTCTCCAGCATTGGGAATGTAAGTGCAAATGGCCACACTCAATACTTCATTTTTTTTGTGGGGGGATCAAACTTTGGTCCTCTTTCTTATAAGGCAAACTCTTTCATAAGGAGCAAATACCCCAACTGCCATGTCCTCCTTATAATACAAAACACATTCAGTCTATCTCCAAGACTCTTGATAGTCTAACATTGTTCAAAAGCCCAAGTTCAAGACCTCCTCTGAGATTTGACACAACTGGTTAGCCTTGAAGTCCTTTAAAATAAAAAATCAAGTAATAAACTCACAGTAGCCAGTGGTACAGAGTAAGTGTTCGTATTTCAGAATGACAGACTAAGAAAATACAGAGGAGGGATTGGACCAGAGCAAGCAAGTCTGAAACCCAGGTAAATATTTAATCTTGAAACTCCATATTTTGCATCTGAATCACATGGCCAGATGATATGCATCCCTAAGGGCTTTGGCAGCCCAGCCATTACTACCTTTCTTCCTGTAGCCCGCTAGGCCCACCTCTTAGACAGGCTCTGCTCCCTGCCTGAGATTTCCTGTCAGAGGTTTCTGGTTCCTGGAATCTGACTTCTGGGGTCTCTGTTCCACCTTTGGCTTTCCTGTCATAGCTTTACTCATCCTCCTTTCTGAGGCTCCCTGAAGAGAAACTGACCCTGCCACCACTGCCTGGCCTCCTAGGCTTCTCTTAGAAGTTAGTATAGAAGATTCCATGATCCACCATTTTTACTTTGTGCATCTCTGCAAAACTAGCACAGTGTGTTTGATTCCAAAGTTTTCTGCCAAGAGAAGGTCCCTAGGAGCACAGCTACAGTAGCCTCTGAGAGCCCAGGTGACTGAACATGAGAGTACACTTCCCTTAGTGGTTCTGTGCAGGGGGAGAGACCTGGAGTGTCTACTTCTCAGAGACAAGTCTTCCAGTTAGTTAAAATATTATACCTGCAAGCCTGGGATAAATGGGGTCTGCCCACATTCTAAGATGGCCTCAAGGCATCCTTCTCACTGTCCTGATGCCAAGTATTTAGTTTCTCCTTAGTGGTCCTGCCATACTTTCCTTGGCCTCGGAATTAGACATGGTTCCTGTATGGGCAAGCTACAAGCTTTTCTGAAGTTTTCCACTGTGCTTTTTTTTTTTTTATCACAGTTCCCACTGTAAACTTGGCTAAAGTACGCAAGCAGTAACCATGCTCTCACCCGAAGTATTGACTGCCTTGAAATTCCTTCCACTAGATGATTTGCCTACCACCTTTAACCTGAGCCTGTCTGGTTTAGAGTACTAAGACATGAATACAAATTTAGACAAATTGTTTATCACAATATAACACAATGACCTTGCATCCAATTCCTATTGACTATGGTCTTTACTATCTACATTGTTAAGCATTCTCATCTTATAAACATCCACCAGAATTGCCTACTAATCTCTAATTATAGCATTCTTGACTTTGTATACCCTAGTTCTTTAAACATTTCCAATTCCTTGTTACAAAGCAGTTCCAAAGGCTTCTGAACCATATTGTCAAGTATCACACCAATGACCCCATTTCTCTGGTACAAGTTTTTGGCATTTCAGTTATTGCTCCATGCAAAATAACCTGATGGAGTAATTAATAGGAGAGGTTATTTATTTTGACTAATAGTAGCCCATCACAGCAGAATGGAGCAGCTTCCGTCATGGCAGCTAAGAGAGGGGATGGAGAGCGGAAGTGAGAGGGGAGGTAAGGGAAAGGAAGGAAGCGCGAGTGGGAGAGACACAGAGAACTGCACATACTCGTCCTGCTCAGCTTTGCCTTCTCAACTCTTATTTCACCAGGGCCCCTAGCCTAAGGGATGGTGCTGCCCACATTCAGGGCAGGTCTTCTCTACTTAGTTAATCCTCTCTGAAATGCTCACAGGCACACCCAGAGATGTGCTATACCTATTGCCTAAGAGCTTCTCACCCGGTCAAGCTGACGGTCAGGATGACCACCACAGAGAAAGTGTCTAGGTTCACGTGTTTTCCCTTCGGGGAGATTGCACTGTTGGAGACTTCTGCTTACATTTCACAAGCTAAGGTCTCTGGTATTCTCCATTGCTGTCCTTTTTTGTTATGAGAGGGACAACTCTCCTGCCTCAGAAGAGGCCTTCTTCCTTCACCTAGACACTATATACCTCACTAGGTTGCAGGTCAGCAATAGCTTGTTAGAACTCTTATCCGCCAGTGCTCTGCTCTAAAACGGCGATTGGGAGGTAGCCTGCCAATTCTACCTTATCATAAATGGGATAATTTTTTGTTTGTTTTTTCAAGATGGGTTTCTGTGTGTGACAGCCCTTGCTGTTCTGGGACTCGCTTTGTAGACCAGGTTGTCCTCAAACTCGTAGAGATCTGCCTGCCTCTGCCTCCTGAGTGCTGGGATTAAAGGTGTGAACCACCATGCTCTGGTTCTGGGATAATCTTCTTGCTGCTGTCTGTTAGCCTCTGTATTCTCCAACGGTATCCACTTCTAAAGCTGAGTGTTTTGTACCATAATGGTACAGTCAGATTCATTTCGAGAGCACGCACTGAACATCAGGCACTGGATACCGATTACAACAGGACCCATATTCTCGAGCAGTTCACAGATCAGGCAGTGTGTCTGTGAAACAGGAAGCGTGGTACAGGGACCCAAAGGAGGGAGGCATGGCACTTGCTCTCAGAGCCTGCACTTTCTCTCAGAAGCCAGATCCTGTGCCTTACTGCTGTAAGCTTCCCTCATGCTCAGCACTATGTTCAGAAGGCAAATCATCTGTTCAGCTCTGAAAACTCAGCATCCTGAATCCTGGAATTGAACCTTGGCTACAAGGTGATAGAGTCAGTCCCCAGAAGGCTCCCAATCCCATATTCTCTGCTCCACTGGCACTGTCCCCGACTGCTCAGCTTACTTAGACCTCTCACGGTAGTTTAGATTTCATTCCCACGGAAGCATGGAAATGAAAACATCTTCCCCTCCTACTGCAGACATGTGACACCTTAATTAATAAACACAGCAGGTAAACTTAGCTACTCTGGTTGAATCTGAAGAGTCCACTGTATTAGCCCAGCATGTCAGTCAGCTTCCCAGCACATGTTAGAGTTAACAAGACAACCAGCCTAGAAAATTGGACCATTTCCTTAGCTCGCACTTTTAGAGGATTTCGTCTGTTAGTGGTTGTCCATGGCCTTTGGAGCTCTGGTGCAGCGTATACCATGGCAGAAGCTCATGGAGGAAAAAATCTGCCTATCTAATAGGCAGGGACACAGCGACATAAAGGAGCTGGGATCACAGTGGCCCTTCAAGGGCACGCCTGGGTGGCCTAACTTCCTTTGCCATAAGCTGCTCCCTTACAAGTTCCACCATGTCCTGTTACTTCCACGGCCTAGGGGCTACATCTTTCACGCATGGCATTGGGGCATTTCCTAGTCAGACTACAGTACCCAGCAGCTCAGATCACCTATGTGTCTAGTCTAGAAAATGAACAACAGACGTCCAAGGGCCACCACTTCCACAGAAACTCTCAAGTGATTGTGATGCCACTCACAGAACTGGAGGCCCACACCCGCTCTGAAGGAAGAAGTGGCGCTGAGGAGCCATGGCTAGCTCCCTATGGTGCCAAAAAATTGTGGATGGAATATCCAAGAAAAATCACAAGCATCCATGGGGAATTTTTTTTTTTAATTTTACCTGAAGTCTTAAACCACTGAGCCATGTTTCCTTCTCACTGGCATTCTGAGGCAGCAGGGGACACTGGCATTCCTTAGAGAAGGATGTTTACCCATCACTGAAGCTCAGCTTACCCACAGGATAGCCTGTACTGCTCAGAATATTGGTGTAAGGACTTCACCTCATTGATAACTAAGTTTGCTGTGAAATATTTGTTTAAGATGTGTTACCTTGTTTTATGCTGTGGAACATTTGTTTAATGATGCAAAGATGTGTTACATTCTTTTATGTTGCATTTGTTTAGCTCTGTGAAGCTATGTTACTTTGCCTGTCTAAAGCACCTGATTGGTCTACTGAAGAGCTGAATGGCCAATAGCTAGGCAGGAGGGAGAAACAGGCAGGTCTGGCCTGTAGAGAGAATAAATAGGAAGCAATGAGGGGGGGAGGAGTAGGAAAAGGAGAAGGAGAGGAGGACACAGGGGCCAGCCACCCAGCCACCCAGCCAGGAATGGAGTAAGAAGCAAAGAAAGACTTATAGAATAGAGAAAGGAAAAAGCCTGGAGGCAGAAGGTAGATGAGATAATTTAAGCAAAGCTAGCTAGAAATAAGCCAAGCTAAGGCCAGGCATTCATAAGAATAAGCCTCCATGTATTTACTTGGGACCTGGGTGACAGGCCCCCCAAAAAAACAGAGTTAAAAAAAAAACAACTACGTAAGTTTTTAAGTCATTGTCTAGAACATGGGAAGACATGAGAAAATAGAGATGAGGATCGAAGTTGTTATGACAGAATGCATTCCCCTCAAAATTTACCTGTTTTTCTTTAAAAAGTTCATCTATTGTCAATTTAAAAGCTCATTTCACAATGATTTCAAGAGACTTGTGAAGGAAAGCCTCCCAGTAATTGTATATGCTAATAAACTGTCTGCAGGCCATTGTTAGCATGGAAATTCATGCAAATACTGAAGCAATCCTCTCCATCTTGGTAAAGCTGATTGACAGAGGAGAAAATTACTTTTTAATACAATTTAGGAAACAATGTGTAGTGAGTTTTAGCATTTAAAGATACTTGAAGCATGGAAGCAGAAATTCAAAATACCCTGCCAGATTGTCTGTGAGATCGTGTATCAATGGTATATTGCAGAAATATTATTTCAATATATGTTTTTGAGCCATAGTTTTGCTCCAAAGCCTTCTTGCAAGAGAGTAAGGAGATATAATGTAGAAACACAGCCCAAAGGAAATGGGCAGAAAACGGTTTTAAAGCTCCATTTCTCAAGAATAGAACCTCTGAGAGGTGGCTGACAGAGCTGCTCCTGCTGACTTTGCTCCTTTGAGGGTCTCCGCAGCCAAGGGCACAAATTTTTCCTACCTCAACCACCAGGTTCCTTGGTCCTTCTCACCCCTCAGCCTGTTCTGTCTCTCCTCAGCCTTTGCTCCACTGGCAGGCTTCCACTCCTTGTCTTTAGGAAGTCAGGTATTAACCCCAGGGCATCTTGCATGGTAGGACTGGGCCCGTGAAGACAGCCACCCAGCCCCTAGCCAAGTCTTACAGCTTGAGACAGCCTTCAACCCACACATTTCTCCTGCATTCTAGTCAGTGTCCTCGGTGCCCTTTGCCTTCTTCGTGCCAGCTTAGGAGGAGACCACTCTAGCTGCAGATTCCTGGGGAATTTCCTAGGTTCCATAGCTCAGCTCCTGCCTGTGTTCCCAAATGCCTGAATCTGTCTCCAGCTTCTTTCACAGATTTCAGACATAGCACCTGAATCCCACAGGCCATCTGTCCGGGAAAGTTCTGCAGATCCTTTCATCTCTACATGTTACCTTCCCCCTGCTAAACCACCTCTTCTGCTGCTGTTGAAGTCCTCTGTGTTCCTTGGTGGAACACATCCACAGTCGTACTCCATTCCTCCTTCCATGCCCACGTCTGTCAGACAAAATAAGTCCTTCTAGAGTCCCTTTCTCACCTACCACTTTCCCCTCAGCTATGACAGGAGCTTCCTAAGGGTTTTCTAACTTCTGCCTCTTTCTTGCTTGTTGGCCTGGCACATGGTACCCTCCCCCATTTCTCTTCAGATCTTAATCCCCACAGCATGTCACAGTGTTTTTTTTTGGGTCATTTTAGAAGCTATAATGTGTCCTCAGACCTCTTTCAGGTCTCACTCCACATATCCCAGGTTTATTCTTTATCATGTATTCAGCATGTCTTTTGTTTGTTTTACCTTTGAACACCATTCTTTGTCTGAAAGTTTGAAAACCAGAGTAACCCCACAATAAAGGGTATATTCTGGAGGATGTCTTAAGTGGTCTTATCTTGTTTCCCTTCCTCAGATAGCAGTGAAAAGGCTGGATTCTAAATGCAAGTTCTGTTTCATGCAACTTGTGCAGCCTTGGGCAAGCTACCGAACCTCCCAAGGCTCCAATTTCCCTAGGGATCTTGGGGGTTTGCTTGTCATGTATTAACGTAGGTGATAGCACTCACATTTCCACAGAACCTAAGTACCACTTAATTCCCTTTGATGCTTCCAAGCCATTGTCTAGCCTTGTTTCTGGTCTTGGCATCCCTCCCAATCCATGCTTGTAGGGCAAATTCTTGCTCATTCAATCTCACTGACTCACATCACCCATTTCTATGAACCTCCCCAGAGAGTCAGTCTCTATTTCCTTGTTGTGAAATGTGTTCTAATTTCTTTGCCTGTGCGTTCTAATTCTTGCTCCAGTTCTGTCTCCCCCACATGAAGGTTAGGGAGGATCAAGGTAGAGGCATAACATGATTCACATTTATGCCCATGAGGTAAATTTTGGATGCTCCAATATCTTTGTCTTTGGAGCACATTGTGCATACTACAAGATCCTTGTGTTTGAGATACAATATGTATGCTCTTAGAGCTCTTCTTGTACCTTTGCGTAGCCCTTTGTCTGTGTTCTTGAGGTACTCATTGTGTCCTCTGTCTTTGGATCTGTTGTGGCTACTCCCATGTGTATGAACAAAACATCATGGGTGTGCTCATGCCTGTCCCCAGCACCCACCTACTTTGGCACTCTCAGACCTTTCCTTGGGATGTACTCTGGGATTTGCAAGTTTTCCAATGAAGCAGAGCCACTGTTGAATAGGTAGGCAGCACAGGGAGAAACGGGTCCCTACAGCCAAAGATCAGGGTGTGTTTCCATTCAGCCTTCTTCATGCTTATTTCCTTGTTGGTCAGTTGGTACCCTGTAGTCAGTTTTCATCTCAGATTGGCTACTGTGATAAAACTGCCCACGTGTTTCACCTGGAAACAGACTCAGTTATGTGTAGGCCCACAAAGTGGGCTCTGGGAGCCAGACTGAGGTCTCCTGCAAGAGCAGTAAATGCTCTTAACATATGTTTATCCATATGTATATATAAAGGAAAGTAATAATGTTCATTACAGAAAATTAAAAAATTAATCTCCCATAATAATATTTAGTTACTCTTAACTTTTAATCTGTCATTTTCAATGCTTTTTAATGTTGAAGCATATATTTTTATTGTCAAAATAATCTGTTGTATGTAGCATAGCAGATTTTTGTCATTTGGCAATTTATCATAACATTTTCAATGCTGATAAATATTCTACTGTTGAGCTTTGGAGAGTAACTTGATAGCTGTCATCTAGATTTGCTGTAGCTTAATTACCATGTTCTTTTATATTTTACTTATGCCTATATCTTGCTGATGGTTTTCATGATGCATGGTATTGGACATTCCAGAAATGTGAACAAATTCCTTTGCATTAATATATATGTGAAGGGTAGCTTGCCAGTCCTTTTTCCTCAAGGCTCTGTAGGTTTATACCTAGAAAAGGGAAACTTTGGCAGTCTGTCACGTGACGTAGATTCCGTGGCAGCTTCCTGACAGATGAGCCAGCCTCTTGTCCATGCACCACCCACCCACTCCCAGCCCAGAGCCCTCAGCTTCTCTGTGTGAGCTCTGGCTTTACGTGCTAATGTACTGGGCATAAGGGGCACAATTCTGACACAAATTGGCTTTGAAAAGTTGCTTCCGAAACCTTTAGAAGTGCTGCTCTTCAACCTGTGGTTGAGCATCTGGGAAGGAAGTTAGAGGTAGGATGCAGGCAAGATAGCACAGAGTGCTGACTTAGCTAATAGAAACCAAGCCGCTAATGTAGACAGGCAGAGCGTGTTCTCTGATTTGCAAAGTACAGTGAGCCTAATTGATTTCTGCATACTTGTGGATAGGGATCTGCCCGCTTCCATTTATTTTCCTCTTGACAAGTAGGATGTGAAATGTTGTTCCATGCCTTTTTAATTTAAATGTTGCACATGTTGAGACTTGATATTGCCAGCCATTTAAAGCTTGGCCCCAAACATAGCACATTGTTGTTATTAGCCTTCATCAGCTGGTTACAGCCAACATTCTGTTTGGAACTCTGAAGGAGTATAAATCTCCTTTATAGACATAACCTATCCCTGCCATAAAGCGGATGCAGTGAGAAGGCAGAGCTAAGTCTCCTTGGTGAGTTGCTTTCGTTGACCTCATTAGTTTGGCTAGGTCAGGAGTGTTCACATTGGGAGTGTTTTTGGGAAGTAAGGTTTGAATTTAAGTTAGCTATATATGTATGAGGTGCTTTAAAGGGAGTAATGAGAAATTAACACAAAGATAACAAGTTCATGTTTCTGAGGATTTTGTGATTGACCTGAGAAATATATACATGTAACCAAAGCATTACATATGCATACATTGGGCTCAGACAGAGCTTAGAGGGGAACTAAGCATCACTTCATAGCCTACATACGGGGCTATGGTTGATGTCCTTGAAGCCACATGCATTCATTGCATTCAGTTTGTCAACTGAGTAAGCCATCTGTCTTGTTCACATTTACTATCTTTTCCAACTGCATGTAGATGTCCCGATGGTCAGCAATACTTTTAAATCAAATTTTGTATTACATTTATTACAATTTTTATTATAACATGTTTCGTTTTCAATGAGTATATGTTCCTACCATGGGTATCCATAGATATTTTTTCTTGTTGTTTGAGAATTCCATGCATGCATACAAGATGATTTTTAAATATAATTTTAAATTTATCAAAAATAGATTTTTCCATATGATATATCCCAGTCACAATTTCTCTTCTCCCAACTCCTTCAAGATCCTTCCCATCTGCCCACACAAATCCATATCCATTTTTTTCTCTCTCATTAGAAAACAAATAGGCAAAAACAACAAAAAACAGAATAGAACAAACCAATAGAAAGAAAAAGTGACCAAAGAAAAAACATAAGAAAGACATTCAGATGCAGAGACACACATATGCATACACAGACACACACATAAAAACACAAAATTGGAAACCATTATATATAAACAAAAGATCTGTAAGGTCAAAAAATGTGCAGATAAGGCATTATGAGACCAAACCCTCCAAATAACATTGAATTTGTTTTATGTTGGCCATCTGAGCATAGGGCCTACCTTTAAGTGCGGTTTGTAATACCTAGTGAGACTACATTGGAGAAAACTAATTTTTTTCTTTTGCAAGTGGTTGCCAATTGGAGATAGCTTCTGGGTTCAGGCTGGGTGCTTGTGTCCACTGCAGCGTCTCAGCCCTGGAACTCCCATTTCAGTTCCTGTACACCTGTATAGGCCTTGTGTATGTTGCCAGAGGCTCATACATGAGTTCATATGTGTAGCAGCCCTGCTGTGTCTAGAACCCTTGTTTCCCTGGTGTCCTCTGTCCCCGCTGACTCTTACAATCCCTTAGCTTCCTCTTCTGCAAAGGTTCCTGAGCTCTAAGGGCAGAGATTTAGGACTGATTGTTCCCAGTTCTCTCGTTCTCTGACATTGTCCAGCTGTGGGTCTTTCTATTTATTTCTATCTGCTATTGGAGGAAGCTTCTCTGATAACAGTTGAGCAGTACACTGATCTATGAGGATAAGAGAATAACTACGAGTCATGTTATTGCTATGTTCCTTTAGCAGAACAGTAGTTTTGATTTTCCTGTAGCTCCATAGCCAGTCTATTCTCAGATTCTTGGCAACCTGAACAGTGTTTGCCATGGGTTCTATCTCATGGAAGGAGCCTTAAATCGAATTGGACAAAGGTTGGTTACTTCAACAACGTTTGTGCCACAGTTGTACCAGTGTTTATGGCAGACAGGTCACCATTTTAGACTGAAGGGTTGGTAGCTGAGTTGGCAGTGACCTTTATCTCTGGTAGCATGCAGAGTGCCTTCCAGTACCATGAACGCTGGTCATTAGGAGTATAGGCTCTTGGTAGCCACCAGCCTGACTTCTCCTTGTTCATTGAGTTATATGTAATGTGGTCTAATCAAAGTCACTCCCATTCCCTCTGCTTCAATTCCTTTCTTACCTCCTCCTACCATTATCTTCTCCCAACATGATGTCTTTGTTTCTTTTGTTTGTTTTGTTTGTTTTTCCTCCTATTGAATCTACTCAGTGCTAACAGTATGTTTGTGGGCTGAGAACCATCTACTGAAGCAGAGGTAGCCTTTCAGGAGCCACATCCTTGAAGAAAACCAACACTCCCCACCTATGGTCATCAGTCTCCACTAGCTCCACAGCTGGAGTGAGGCTTTGTCCTCACCTCCTTCCATCATGTTGGGATTTCTGTCTGGTTTGATCTTGTGCTGGTTTTGTGCTCTTACAACTATCATGAGTTTATATGCCCTGCTGAGTCCTGACAACAGTTTTGCTGTAGCCATTTATTGCCTTTGGTGCTATAATATTTCTGCTGCCCTTTCTATGATGATGCCTGTACCTTAGGAGGAGGTATGGTGTAGATGTCACATTTAGAACTCAGAACTCTGCAGTCTCTTATTCTCTGCATGTTGGCCAATTGTCAGTCTCTGTGTGAATTGCCATTACTGATAAAAGAAGATTGTTGAGGGTTGAGAGATGCACTGGTTCATTGGGTTAAGGATAAGTCATTATGATTCAATTTAATACTGTGCCTGTTTAGTGGAATAAAAGAAATAGATTCTCCCCAAAGCCTACGGCCTGTCTCGTCACAGGTTCTTAACCCTGATAGCAATGTTAGGCACAAGTTCCATTTAAAAATTGGTCTAGTTATTTGTAGACTATAAGCCCCTGGCTATAGCAATTCCGTCCAAAAGAATATTCTACAACAATGGGAATATTCTCCAAAGTTCCCAATGCAGTAATCTTTAGCCACATGCAGCACTTGAGGACTGGAAACATGGATCCTGAACTAAAACTGAATTTTAATTTTGTTTAATTTTAATTTAAGTAACAACATAACCACCAGCTATGGCAGTTGACAGGACAGTTAGTAATTTTCTGAACCCTCTACCCAAGTCTTCTCTGCCCTATATCCTGGTTTGCTTTTTGGCCCACAGACAGGGAAAATGTGTAATGAAAGCTGTTTTCAGAGCCTTTCCTAGTCATAGAAATAAAAGGAAAATGGTCTCTGCTTTACCCTCACCTCCATCTGCTTCTCTGCAGCCTGAGAGAGGCTGCCCGCTGCCTGGGTTGATTAAACCAGTTCATTCACATTTGGCTTATTCCAGCATTCACATATCACTTTCCCCAGTTTTGAAGTTGACTAATTGGGCAGGATATTTATGAATAATTACTAAAAACTCAGGTGAAAATCTTATTTTGATGCTCTCATTAGATAAGATTTGCTCCTCGTTAATTTTGCTGAAGAGCTGATGGTGACAAATGGTCTTCCTATGCATTCTTTCTCTGAAATAATAAGTACATAACACTGTATGAGTTCTAGATTTTTCTGATGACTCATAGCCTTGGGGCTTTTTAAGATTATTACTGGCATTATTTAAATCACAATGGACTCTATTAAGGTAACAGAGTAATGAGAGAATAATAATCTATCTCTGAGTACAAAATATGCCTTTTGTATTTATATTATAGCAAATTTAATTTTGGTTGGTTGGTTTTTGAGACAGGGTTTCCCTGTGTGACAGCTCTGACTCTCCTGGAATTCACTTTGTAGACCAGGATGGCCTCAAAGTCAGAGATGTCTGCCTGCCTCTGCCTCCCAAGTGCTGGGATTAAAGGTGTGTGCCACCACCACCCAGCTTTATGTTTTTATTATAACTGTAGTGCTAGTTGGATTGATAGCATTTTTCCCCAGACAATTTATGTCTTACACTGTTTTAAGACAAAATATAGGAAGAAATCTGTCACTTCTGGGATCACAAAAAGCCAAAGACCAAAAGTTCTTTTGTGTTCAGAACATCTCAATAGCAAACAGCTTCTCTGTCCAGGAGGGCAGTCTGGCCAGCCCCTCTGAGAGTGGTGCCTACTCTTTTGCTGTTCTGGGTGCCTCTTTCCCACCTCCATTCTCTTCTTGCTCTAAGGCCAGAGGCTTGGAGAGCATATGTAAAATCACACCCAAATTTTGGAACACCTTTCTTTCTGAGCCCAAACCCCCACATATGTCCTCCCGGCTCCTGCTGGGCCATATGCCCTGACAACAGGAGCAGCAGAAAGGCAGGTATTGGCGCCCAAATTGTGAAATCCCTTCTAGAGGACAATGAAACAGCAATAGCTGTTCTGGCCTCTGTTGTATGAGAACTCTTCTATACTTTGTTCTCCCACAAATTTCCTCTGACAGAAAGAAGCCGGACAGTTCTTTCTACATCTGTAACATGTGGGCCTGCTTGTTGGGGTTTCTGTCCTGCCCAGTTCCACAGCCAGCATGTCCCAAAGAAAATCACACAAAGGTCAACATAAGTTATAAACTGATTGGCCCATTAGCTTAGGCTTTGTATTAGATCTTATAACCCATTTATTCTTATCTATGTTAGCCACATGGCTCAGTACCTTTTTCAGCGGGGTAGGT
>LOJH01012469.1:3217-21371 GCA_001685095.1 Ellobius talpinus
GCGCACTGTTCTCAGCGACTGTCTCCCCTTCACTCTCTGGGTGTTACTGGACGTTGCTTTGTGTTTCTGTCAAAATCACCAAGACCTGTGAGGCCTGTTCCTGGATACTTACAAAACTTTGTGGGTGTCCTCTGTCATATTTGTCCTCCTTTCCCATCCATCCATGAGAGCATTTGTCTGTGCAGCTCAATAGAGTTCTCAGCGGACACCCAAGGTCTCCACATGTTCCCGCCATGTCTGCTCCTGCACATTTCATGGCTGGAGAATTCCCCTAGAGACCACACACCTACATCTTATCAGCGTCTGTCTGTCCTCCAAATCATCCTCACCAGTCTTGAGCTCTTGTTCTCCCCAGTATTACAATCCATCTGTGAGGATTCCTTCCATACTGCACTGCCTAGAGCAGGTGGCTTTCATCTTCCAGTCATTTTATTTTTAAGATTCTAATATACTTACCACCTTTCAACTTTCCCTTTATCCCTGGAAACCCTTTCATATACTGCTCTTTTTGCTCAATATCAAAATTTGGCATTTATTTTCTTTTATTGAAAACACACATGCGTGCACACACACACACAGAGAGACTCAAAAATACAATGTATTCAGTCCCTATAATATTATTTTTTTGCCTATCTAATGGAGTGGCCATTTGGTATTGGATAATCAATTTGTGGGCTTTTTTCTACCACTACCAGTGTCTTTTTGTTGACTATAAGTTTGTTTTCATTTTTGTTTTTCGTAGCACTAATGTGTGCCAGGCATTCCCTGGCCACTTTGTCATGTCTGTGGTGGTTGTTCTTGAGTTCACTCTTAGGCCATCATGTTGATGAAACCATGGGTGTAGCTTCTGACATTCCTAGGAGACACTGGCTCACAGGAAACTTCATGATTCTCTGGTTCGAGCAATCTTTCTTTCCCTCTTCCACTCTCTTCCTTGTGTCTGTTGGGACAGCTCCACGGTGCTGCATTTTCATTAGTTGTGGCTATCTTTAATTATCTCTGTCTGTTGGAAGAAGACGTTTCCATGATGCTGCATGAGGACTGCACTTCTGTCTGGGTATAAGGGTAAATATTTGCAGTGTAGTTAGGGATTATGATGTCTTCTTAAAGGGCAGTTACTGCTTCCATAGATTCCTATACTATATCTACCCCTAGGTGTCCTATATCAGTTATGATTTCCCTCCTCATGAGCAAGACTGAAGATTGAGGATCTGTAGGTTACCGCTAGTGCCTGTGCCACTACTGCACCCTTAGGGTTATCTTACCATGCTGGTTGTTATGGTTCACAGGCATCATAGCTGGGTAGGACTGCTGGCTGCTTCCCTCTTTTGGAAGTTTGTCCCCATGAAGTACAGACCTCATGAAAGAGACTTTCAGGTCAGTTCCAGCTCAGGGGCCTCTGGGGACAAGATGAGATTCCTGTTCCTGTAGTAAATCCACAAGCATGTGTTTGGATAGATTGGCCTTTGCAAAGGCCTATGTCTACCCAACATTCTCTCCCAAGTGCAGCCCAGTTGAGTAGGCTTCTGAGCTACCTGATAAATAAGAATCCCACACAGGCAATTCTCTGTCCTGTCCTCAAACAGAACTGTACCAGATCTCTGCTGACCACACTGCTTCTTTGACTCTGAGGAAAACATGCAGATTTTATTAAGGTCTTCAACAAAGTATAACCTTGCCTTTGCCCATGCGTCTAGGCCACATCATCATTGTTTAGAATCTTTTCAAATTTTAAATGGTGCGATCTTCTTCCCCAGATCTTCTGAAATATCCTTTTATTTAATGGAGTGCACTGTAGTAGCATTCTGTTATTCAGTTACTGAAAAGCGAATCTTTGTTTTGCCTATGAATCACTTGATGTAGATTAAATGGAAAGTGAAGATATCACAAAAGTAGAAACAATGGTTTCTTGTGTGTTTGCCTGTCCATCTTCCTTGGTTTTTGTTTTGGTAGCTTCTTGATAGATAGCTGAGGCTGTCCTGGAGCTCATATGTAGCCCAGATTGTCCTCTAGATCCTCCTTCAGCTTCCGGAATGCTGGTATTACAGGTGTGTGCTCATCAGCCCTGGCAGTTACTTCCCTTATAAAAACTCTTTACTGGTTTCTGGTTGTTAATATCCAAGATGCTTAAGTTGTACAATGAACATTACTGTAATAGTGATGCTACTATACAAACTGAGGTAAAAATTTTATACGCCAGCTAGAAATTAGAAACCGAGAGTTTTCCTGTGAGTTCTCACAGGCAGGGTCTCAGGTAACTCAGGTAAACCACAACTTCCCAATGTTGCTAAAGATGATCATGACCTCAGCATTCTAATCTTCCATAGTCCACCTGGCTCTACAGGAGTACTGCTTAGCACATGTAATGCTGAACTGGGCTCAAACCCAGTGCATTCTGTGTGCTAGGCAAGCTCTCCATTGTTGTCACCATATCCCAGGACCCCTCAGTGTAATATATCCAGTCTTTGTATGATACTATCATCTTCCTGACACAAGAGTGCAAAGCAAAATGCTTCCATTTGTGATGATTCCCCTGCTTGCCATTAAAAACAAAACAAAACAAACAAAAAAAAATGAAACCTCATGAAACAACCAACAAAGGAAATCTACCTCAGAGAAACCAGAGTATGTACTAGGTGTTTTTATCCAATGTGATACATTGCCTGGGTTTTTTGTGTATATAAATAAAGCATATAATAAATTGATACATCTAGATTTTTACATTAGAGGCCTTATAAGGGGCATACTTTCTTTGGATTCCTCTTGACCTCTTTCACAAGCGTAGCCTCTAAATCCATTGGGTAGCTATTTGATAGTTACTCACCCATAGATGCATCTGACTTCTGTGTCTCTCATGTACAGTCTTTGAGTGCATGAATCTCATTGCATAAATACTCATTGGATACCTGTAGGTGATGTAGTAGGCTGAGCAGTTCCAGATGACCAGAGAATGATGGCACATCTTGATTTCTGTCACTATTACAGCTATCATGGGGAAAGATGACCTTATAAGACATAGGATACCAATAGTGTTCAACATTTCTGATCACATAAGTGTCATTGTGATCATCTCCTTTTCCTTTGATAGTCTTAAGATTAGAGGCAAGAACTTCATGAGTGTGTGCAAAATGTGTGTTCCTGTACCCAAGGAGTTGAACCCAAAGTCCTACGCATGTGAGAAAAGCACTCTACCACTGAGTTGTATCCCAAGTCTACAGAACCCCAGAATATGACTGTTTGGGTGGGATCCCACATGATATCACCAATATGACAGAGTGCAGCTACTTCAGGAAAGAAAATATTGAGAGTAAACTCACCATATGCAAACTATACTAAGCCCTGTGTGTTAATCATCAGAAATGCTGGCTGATGGCCTACAGTTGTCACTAACAAATATCAAAATCATTTCAAAATACAAGTGGAGCCTACTTGAAGTTATAGGACGTCCACATTTGTCCACTCTCGCGGATAGGTATGGAAAGATCCTGTTATTGGTATGTATACACATGTGCACATGTGCATGTCTGTGTAAGTAGAGCTTTCCCCGTCATT
Source organism: Ellobius talpinus (assembly GCA_001685095.1). NCBI lineage: Eukaryota > Metazoa > Chordata > Mammalia > Rodentia > Cricetidae > Ellobius > Ellobius talpinus. The sequence continues at coordinate 6,770 of LOJH01012469.1, forward strand.
TCTTTGCCACATTGAGACTTTTCTTGCGTTCCATTTTACTCATTTATCCCTATCACATTCTGCAGCATTGATTGCTGCTTTGTCCCGGCTGTTGGGAGCTTACTTCCCTGGTTCAGGTAATTAAGATGCATGGTGCCACAGGGTCAGAGGATATGTGAAGGGTTTTAGAGGAAGAAAACCTGTGTTTGAACCCTCTGCATGACATTCCCAAAGACTCGCCTTTGGGTTTGTAAAACATCTCTTTCCTGTTCTGTCCATTGGGTGCCATTAACCCCAGTTTGAGCGATAGCACTGCTGTCAGGAGGGAAGGAGCTACTCAAGTGTTTGCACTTCATAGACTGTGGAGCCTTTAGTAGAGCATGATGCCAGTATTCTTCAAGCTGAACAGGAAATGATGACAGTATCATAATAGCCATCCTCCTTCTGTCTTTCTCCTTCCAGTCGTCAAGCAGTGATAATGAAAGAAACCACAGCAGCATCAATAACCCAGTACGAGGAAGTGTACCAGAAAGCAACTTAAACCAGAACATTGCTGAACTTTACTCCAATATCCCTGAGTTCTCACACGAGGACTATGCACTGTGCCAAGGCCAAGGTCCTTACTCCCACATTAACCAGATCTTGAAGGAGGCCCATTTCTACAGCCTACAGCAGAGAGGACAATCACCGACGTGATGACCTGGGTGTTCCTCCTCCCTTTATAAAATGCAATGACGTTCACACAAAGCAGTCTTGGCTTTTGTCTGTATTTTCAGTAAGAGTCAATGGGCATTTGTACTCTTTTGCTGTTTTGCTCCACCACTGCAATTTCAGAGGGTCTTTCGTGACAGTTTGATATGTTTTCTGTCAAGTCTGGTGTCCAATTCATGTTCAAATAGCAGCATGAGGATTTCTCCTGATACTGAATGGCTTGTTTGTCCCATTCAGGTTGGGTTCCAAGTTACTCATTTAGGGTCTCCGTGTTAAATGTCCTTGTACAATGTGACCCCTCCTTCTGAGAAGCTAAGGCCCATAAAAAATGTGTACTTTCACTTAAAACATGAAAGAACAAACAACAGCAGAAAATAAGCCAACACCAAAGCGGTAATGACCATTGATTAGAGGGAGAATGGGGCTTGTTCTCATTCTGAAATGAATGGCAGGGCAGCTCCTCAGAAGGGAGATTTTCTATCTATAATGGCGGAAATGTCAGCCTCTGCAGTTGTGAACATGAAGCCTGGGTCTGGTAACTGCACTCCACATTCAAAGTAAGAAGGCTTCTTCCTTTAATGTTCCGTTGTGTTCCGATTAGACTTTGTGGAGAGCACTTGTAATTCTGTCAGAGATTAAGTGCAAAATCTAGATATGAACGGCTTGTGTGTTGTTCCTTACAGTTCCACCCATGATGTCTAGTATTGATAAAGTCTGAGCTACTGCACACAATATCTGACTAAAGAGCTGTTGGAAAGCTGGGTGGGATGATTGTTCCTTGTATAACAAGTCTTTCACGCGGATGAGGGCATCTCATACCATCAAAATCAGTGCAGTTGTTTGGGGCGGAGTGGGCCAGTGGGACAGTGCCTGCCCAACCTGTGGCAGACCTCAAGAATGGTAAAACTGTCAGCACAATTAATGTGGCTTATGATGAATGAACTGAGGTGCCATTAGAAGAAACAGACAATGCCACTTAGTGTTGGGACTGTCCCCATGAATAGTCCTACTGAGCAGCCAACCAGCCTGTTCAGGGACTCCCTTCTTTAATGCCCATGCTTTCTTAATGATTCGGTCAGTGATCAAGGAACCAGAAGGCATCAATTCCATCTGCCCTGTAGCTGTGAGGGTTACACACTGTTTTCACATTTATGGAAAAGAGGCCTGGTCTGTTTGCTAAGCAAGCTCTCTATGAAGGGAACCACATGCCACACAAAGGACATGTGTTATGGCTAATGTTTCCCAAGTGGGAGAAGCAGGTATTTAGGAGAGGATGTAAGTGTTCTTGGCAGGGGACAGTGAACAGACATTCGGTTAATGATTTCTCTGTAAGACTGACGCAAACAACCAAAAAATACAGAGGATAAGGAATCTGCAGGCTGAAACTGCATGGATGTAGCACAATTCAGGAGCACCTAAGGAGAGTAGCACAGGGTGAATCTATGGCAGGCTACCCACCTGGGTTTGTACCAGTATCAGTCATTCAGGTGAGATATTTTGAGGGAAGGTGCTTTTCACCTAGCCTGACTATCTGGGTACCCTCCCTCGCAGTCATGTGATGAAAAGAGAGAACAGACTCCAGGAAGTAGTCCTCTGCCCTCTTGAAAAACTCTCTCATCTCACATTTGACCAGAGCTGGCCTGGAACTCTATGTATAGCAGGCTGGCCTCGAACGCAAGCAGGTCAGCTTGCTTCTGCCTCCTGTTTGCTAGGATGGATTTTTTTGTGCCTTTTTTAAACATTTGTTTGTATTTGTTTCTAAAGTCAGGTTCTTCCTGTGTGACCTAGCCTGAACTGGAATGACTGTGTACCTCCAGCTGGACCCTAACTCCTGCAAATCTGCCTCCTCCAAGAGTCTGAATCTCTTGTCCTGGTAAATACATTGTGCCATCCCCTTACTGTCTTTTGCAAGTAATTTAGCTGTTTATCACCAGCCTATGTCCTAACAGCTCCCAAGTCTTTATTGAAACGGTGTAAGCCTGTCCTCCATAACCATCCCTCCTGTAATGTAAAGTAATTTCTAAGACTGGCAATGGAGAGAAGCAACCCTTTTCTACTGGAGTCTAGTACCTACAGAAAGGGAAGAATGTTTCACCAGGGGCAATATGGGGCTTGTGTTCAGAGAGTAAGGACCTCGCTGACCTTCGGAACAACCCAGTATGGGCTCCAACCCCAGTGAGGTCCTCACAGTGCCCCTGCAGAAGAAGTATGTTGAGGCTGGAAGTCACAGGCAGGGAAGGAAACTTACTGCCAAGTCATCCACCTGTGCAATCAGATCCTGAAGAATGTGACAGGAGTCCATGAGCAGCATAAGACACACAACTAGAGAGAAAACACCAGCGTTGAAAACCAGGTCTCTTCAAGTTAGTACAAGCTCTCTTTGCACTAATGCAAGTTGGCTATTTTAGGAAAGGCTGGTTGATTCTAGAAGCTTCTGGTGTTGTCCACTCATTGCATTGTACAACTCGACAGTATTTAAGCCTGCTGATGACCATATTCAGTGGACCTGAGACCAAGGAACAGTATCCCTCTATATTCCTCCCTTCTTCCTCTCTGCTTCTATGCCTCCTCCTCACTCTCTGCTCTATCTCTTTCTCTCTCTCTCCCTGACTTTACTCTTTCCATCTCCACATTAAGAGCTTTGCTCTGAAAACCACAATTTTCTGATGGATTTTCATTCGTGACTGCTGTTCAATGCACGGGTCCTTACATCATCTCTAGCCACAATGACCTTGGTTATTCATGGCCGTAGACCATATAGACATTTTTTCTGAGGTTAAACCAGAAGGAGTTTGAGGGATAAACTGTTTGGTGGCCATGTTTGTACCCATGGAATGACCTCTGGGCAATTCCTAATGATCAGAGGATTTGCTTATTCATATCACCTTATTCACATCACCCAGATTTCATATCACCTCCATAATTGTGAGGTTCCTCAGTTGTGCCCCTGGCAGAAGACCCTGGTTTCCCTTTGTGGTTCTGCACTTGAGACACATGATAGTCATCTGCATGATATCACAGTCCTCTTGTCCTTCCTTGCTTGCTTGTAGTCCCTGCTGCAGATCAACACAACCAGTAGATCTTTCCCTCTGGGGAATCCTTTTCTGTCTACTTGACCACAGTACAGGACAGACTGATGCAAGGTCACTTTGAGGTCTCCAGCAAACCCTAACTTTTGAAGGATTTCACGAACTCCTGTGTCATTCTCTGCATCATCATTATTTTCCCCATATCCTGTGAGGGATGTGTCGTAAGATCACTTGAGTTCTCACCAAGCGAGGGAAATTTCAGAGCTTACTTTGATTAATGACTATTTTCTCATCCTGTTCTGCTTGGGAACAGTCTTGGGGATTATGGTCAGGTTGATTTCTCAAGAGAATAAATGGTTAACCTTGTTAACCATGACTTGAGAGGGAACATTCAGCATTCTTTCCAAGATGGATGTCTCAGTCGGGTTTTAGTTCCTCATTTTTTCTTTTGGTTTTTCTTCAAGTTTTGTTAAGAAGTTTGATGTGGTCCAGGTGTAGAAAGATGGCAAGCCTTCTTGACCTGTGTGAGAGGTCCATACTGCGACAATCCTGAGGATCTGGCCTTTCCCACACTGTGGTCAGTGCATTTTCATACGCTGAGATTTCCTATTGCAGACAAACAACTTAGTTGCCGATTTTGAAGACACCATGAAGCATACAGGCTAAATGAAGCTAAAAAGCCAGCACAAATAACTAATGACCCTCTGGCAGAAACTGTACTGTTCAATTCTTCTCTAGGAAGAAGACATTTGCCCAAGTCCTTGTCTTCAAAGAGAAATGAAGACAAAAGCCTGTTGGTGGAGGCCTGTAATCCCAGCTAGCCAGGAGTCTGAAGCAGGAGGATCACCTGCTGTAAGGTAGAGCTACAGACAAGGACAGCCTGTATAGGTTCCTGAGACTTTGAGTCAAAAGAATATCAATGGAGAAGGCTGGAAATATAGCCGAGTGGTAACATATATTTACCATATAGCAGGCCCTAGGTCCAATACCCTGTATTGACAGACAAAAGTAAACATAGACAAATAAATATGAACCCAGCCAAAGTCCGTAAATGGAATAGAAGATATTTCCTATGTAGACATCTCTCAGGTGTCAATGTAAGTATGAGATCAGACTGGGTGTTCTTCTTGCTAGTGACAAGGTGCAAGGCAGTAATGTCACACTCAGGGACAACATGCTGGTAAGTTACCAAATAAGATCGAATGGTTGCAATCATAACCTTCATTGCCACTCTCTTTAACAACGCTTCACCCGGTAGTATCCCTGTTTCTCAGGACTAGGGACATGAGCTTCTTACAGCTCATCTTCAGTCTTGAGTCTCCTTCATGTTCTGAGAGTTCTCATGATTGATGTTGACTTGAGACACATCCTTGTGATTTCTGAGCTCTCTCTGTGGCCTTGGGTCTATTTCAGCAAATGCAGAAGTCTTGCATTGCCTGGCAGCATCCAGTCATGAAAGGACTGTGTTTACTTTGAAACTGTTGTGGGCACGTAGTGGTCCCTGGCTATGCTCTGCAGCACTTTGCAATTGACCCAAGTATAATAGATGCGCTTGCCTAATGCCGCGGACTGATTACAGGGCATTTTTTTTTCAGAGTCCATGCATCTATACGTGTCAAAGACAGAGAGTGAAACTCCACAATGAAAACCTCTTTGGGCCTGAGGGCCTCATCACAGTGAAGATGAAGCAGAATGGCATTAGTCCAATTTAACCTCCAACTTGAACTCAATTCATAATGCAGTTCTCCCCACAAAGTCTGAAGCTGGAACACTGCCAGCGGAACCAGTTTTCACAAATGGACTGTGGCACATTCCATTGATGCTGGCAGTGATAGGAGATAAGTGCTGAGCACTCTCAAACTGGAGAGAGAGACATGCTTGATCCGTTTGCTAGGACCGGGTCATTTGGAGTGGGCTGTCTGGCACCAAGATCCTCCAAGGGGAAAATTTTTGAGTGCATTGTGTGGAAATCCTGGAGATCAATCTTTGAAATCTTTTTTTAAATCAGAGTTTGGAGAAGAATGCTCAAGTCAAGTGAACTGTGGGCAGGATTTTCCCCTTCAGGCAGAAGGCCCCTACTCCCTTTGAGAAACACGTTATTTAGGCAAAAAAAAAAACCATTCGGGAATAATGTGGTTTTATTTCCCAATGTTGGGAAAACCATGTTATCAGCTTAAAAACCTAGATGCCTTGGTAAGTTTTAAAGATAAGTGGATTGGGATCAGCAAGTCTCCAAGGAACTTGGGAGGCAGAAGGATGAGGAGTTGGAGGCCAGCCTTAGCTATATAATGAGGTCCCACCCAGTGGGCAAACATTGCACATACGTGGCTTGCATGTGAGAATGGGCTTATGTGTGTGAAAGACATTCACACATGTTTAATAGGCTTAGTGTCCATTCCTTTAATTCCAGGGGAGGCAGAGCAGGAAGATGACCATAAATTTGAGACCCTTCTGTTCTACATGTTGAGTTTTTGGCCAAGCTATACCACAAGTGATAGCTGAAATAAAAATTTAAAATAAAGAGAAGAAATTCCTAAAATGGGTTAAATGATTGCTTGAATCTGTGTTCTGAACACACAAGTTTAGTAAAATAGTTACCTGAGGACATAGGATGCTTTAAGAATGAGGCACGTACAGTGGGTGCCAGGGCAGTTATTCTGCTCTCCTTTGCTTTTATGTGAAGGATACCTGCATACACCACAGGGCCACCGCAATCCTCTTATCTCACTCAGTGATTGCTCTGCCAGCACTGAACTTCCAGGACAGGGTAGCTACTGTTCAATGGTAGAGTTCTGGGATGACTCTGGCAGGTATCAGGACATGATTCCTGAGCTAATGGCACAACAGGAATGACATGAGACTATGCTGCCACATTACTCTCCTAAAAGGATGGTGTGGCTATGCCATCAGTTGTATTTATTTTCCTTTTGCCTTTTTCTTCTTAGTTTAGCCAAACCCTCAAACCTGACATTCACTGAGGCAGGCATTCCTCAAGGCCTAGGTTTTCATGATCCCTTCTTCTCAGTAGTGATATCCAATGCCTTAGCCCTGACTGATATTTCCATGCCAAGAGGCTACATGTGCCTATGCCTTGCTGGCCAAGAACTTCTCTCTTCCACATTGATAATATCCCCTCCCACCCGGTCTCTGCCATCTCCAACTTGCCAGTTTCAACCATGATCTTCCTGCCCCAGAGTGATAACAGCTCTTGCGTGCTCTGGTTCCATTCATCCAACCTCAACCCCAGGACCCCACAACTCCTCTCTTCAATCCTCAACTCAGAGTTTGTCCACCAAGCTGCAGCTCCACTGCTGTCCCATGGGTCTGTTGCACCTCTACTGTCATCCAATTTCCACCTGGGCCTTTGGCATCACTTCTATCCCCATCATGGGGTACTGATGTCCCATCGAGTTCTTAACAGAGTATTTTGTGGGCATCATTCCCATGCCAAGGTCTGGAATGCTCTGTAGGATCGAGGACATCCACAGAAATATTTCTTTGAATGTACTTGTGCTGACTTATACAAAGTATCATTGTAAGTGCAGGGATCTAGTGAGGGAACTGGCAAGCTCTCTGTAGCCACAGCAACCTAGCCAATGCTATAAAGCTAAGTGCCCAAACCCTTGACCTTGTCCCACAATGTCTGCTTTATGGATCAGTGTGAGTGGCTACCACTTTAGACTGATCTTGTAACACCCTGCTCCCCACTTCAAATTCCTCAAGCACACTGTCCTTGTACCGGAATATTATCCAAACACAACCCCTGCGCTCCACATTACCCCCAGAGGATTCCTAGTCCTCCTGTGAGTGGCAATGCAAAGGTTGTTACCTTCTTGGGAATCCTGACCTGGGTAGGTTTGGCTCCTGTGTGATGTGATCCTGAGACAGCTCATAGTTTGTTTATACATCAAGACCAACACCAAACTGTTACTTTTGACTGTAATACCTGCCCTCTCCCAAATAATTTGCCCTACCAGAAATAAAGGATCCATATATCTTCACATACACCTCCAAATATGTTGCTGTCCTGGAAAAATAAAGATCCATATGGGTTCACAGCTCAGATCCTAAAGTACTTGTAAGGTTCCTGTGAGTATCAATTACTGAGCAGAAGACAAAAGGTGAGCGCCCTCAACCGAAATTTGGTCTCCAGTATGGCCTACAGCTGGTCACACAGCAGTGATGGAGACATCTGCAGCCTTCAGAAAGATGAGCTTTCTCACATTGGAGTCCTCACAGAAATGGCTTCCCTCCTCCAATTTCTTGTAGTAAAGCTAAGGATCCATGCCTTGGTTATTACAAGGAGTAACTTGGTTTCCTATGAAACCGTTGTCTCCAGGAAGTACCTAGGAAAGATTTGATGGATAAGAAAGGTATGCATAGCATTCTGAATATCTTGAGAGGAGGGTATTGGTCATCGAGAGGGAAGACATATTCCAGAAAACCATTGTGCTGACCATGGGCTGGCATGAGGTATCATTACGCTAAATATGCTTCTGATGATGTTGACTGCTGCCTGTATTTGGGTGAGCAGAGGAACGTAGAGTGGAAAGGACAATGACTGCAGCTGTGCAGGGACCTTCATCAATGACTGCATGGAAGAGTAAAAACCACGTCCAGAGGAGGTGAAAACAGCTGTGGCATGTTTCCTTATGACACTGATGAAGAATCGGGGACTAGTACTCTTGCATACATATGGTCTCTCCCTCAGTCTCTTCTCCCTGCTGCCCTCTCTTTCCTTCACCTCTCTCTCTGCCTTTGAATTTCAAGAATCTCATCCTCAGAAGGCTGGAAGATTGAATGACAGTGGATAAGCAGTGCTGCCAAGGGACATAATTTAGTATCTACTTCTCAGAAGCAGTTTCTTCATTCCTATCCAGTTGCAAGCTTAGCTTGATCACCTCCCAGACAGGTTAACAAGTATGGAGAATGTCTTTGCTCAGTTGTCTCCTCACTCCTGAGGATAGGAGCATAGTGAGCCTTCCTGAAGGCTGCCTGTGTGAGCCTCCACTGCTCTCTTACTGTGTCCCAAGTGTCCAGGACTTGCAATCACGGGGGACACAGCACGGTCAACTCTACCTTGCTGCTATCTGCAGGCAGAGTTGTGACTCCCGTGTCTTCCCTTAGGAATGACCAACCAGAACTTTCTCTCTTTTATTGATGTCACCCTTGCCCAGACTGTTCCAGTACCCGTTTTGCTTTACTTCCTTTATTTCATGTCCTTGCTTTTCCCTTGGGTGAGGAGACTCTTTTGTGTAACTCTACAGTTTGCAGCAATCAGATGTGCTCATGGGAAGCAGTTTGCACGCACAAATTAAAGGACAAAACCTGTGGAATTGCAGAGTGCAAGAATCCAGGTTGACCATGGTCAGCACAGGTCATTTGAAGTGTACGACTAGGAACACAGGAGGTAAAGGAATGAGCACATTCAAATCATTGAGCTGAAGTGGACCCTGAGTGGTACATCAGGACACCTGAGGTTGAAAGTCAGTGGTAGGCAAGGTTCACTTTTAGGCAATTGTCTAAGGTCAGAGTCCATGAAATCCTCATGCCAAGATTCTTTCATTGTCTTCATAAGCAGGGCAATTTGGTCATGATCTCAGTACATGTCATGAAACGGAGTGGGTTCTAGGACAGCATGGTAAGCCAGTGATTAGTGGAGTGAAGATGAGAGGCAATATGAGGTCTTAGGGTTCAAATCCTTGTAAGTAGAGAAAAAATTTTGCCCTTTAAATTTATGTAAACACCTCTGTGAAGTATGGCTATCATTGTCCATTCATTGCAGTAGAGTTGCCTTGAGAGTTCTGGCGGATGTGAGGCAGAAATCAATGTGGTTGTCCATACCTTCCACATAAGCTCTCAGGTGATAGAAAGAGTACCAGCTGCCATGCCAGGATTGCTGTTGGCGTGCTATGCCCTGTGCTTAGCTCTCTGGACATGTATCATCTCATGTAACCCCCAGAAGAAGCCTGGGAGGTGGCCCCATGTTGAAGATGAGGGACAGACAAAATGGGATGAATAACCACGGGCTCTCTTTCTTCTCTTCTCACCTCTTGTTACAGTCTGGATTTTCCTGGCTGCACACATTCCTCCGGGCTATCGCCTAGTTAATCCACAAGCCTCCACCTCCACTTTTCCTCCTGGACCCAGGGCTCAGTGTGGCCTTCGACTCTTAAACACCCATGGATCCGCTGCAGAAATGGGATCCAATGTCGATTTCCATGCCCTCCTGCATGGCCACTGTGACAAGCTCCCAAGAGGCCTCAGCAGGCTTTCAGCCTTCCTCCTCCGAAAAGCTAAGTCTGGGCCTCAGTGGCATGAGCCTCTGCCATAGCCCTTGCTCTCTTGTCCCTCCTCTGTCAGAGGGGCTGCTCCAGCAGCAGGCCCGCGAGAAGAAGGCCCTGTGGCAGCAGTACTGGGAAAAGCAGGGCTTTCCTCAGAGGAAGAAAGTCTTCCTGAGGCACTCAAGACGCTGGCACCGGGATCACATGGCACCTTACCTGCTTGAAAGGGCTGTCAAAGGCTCTCCCTCAAGCGAAAAAACTCAGAATCAGCTCCCATGCCAGGACCATGTTCCAACTGTTGCTGGGATGAGTGGAGAGAGGAACATTGCCCCCAACCCTCACTCCTGGGAAACGCTGGTGCAGGGCCTCAGTGGCCTCACCCTCAGCCTGGGAGCCAACAGTCCCAGCCCCCTGCCAGAGGGGACTGGGGGGCAGCTGGAGCCAGAGCCAATGCCCCCAGTGGACAGGCAGCAGGAAAGCAAGAGGATGTTCCATAGGATGCTCAAGTAGAGGATGGAAGAAGGCTGAGGAGCTGGCTCCCAGAGGATGGAGGTGAAAACTGATGCACACAGTGCAGACGGCCAGCTCAGGGGCCGGGACTCTTCTGAGGTATAGGCAATCAGCTGCCTTGGATGAGTCCAAACACTTGTGCTATGACCGAATTTGTCCTAGGAAAAGCTTCAACTTTCCTCCTTATGTCTTTTAGCATGCCTTTTTGGGTGTGTTAGCCTATACAAAAGAAAAGTGGCAACCAGAGATCCCTGAACCTCCATGTTGTGATTCATACACAAAGAGTTTTCACTCATTTTCCTGGGAATACAATGCCCCCCACCCTCTTGTTAAAAAAACCCAACATCATGTGTGCGTATATATATGTACATATGTATATATAAGACAGATACGTATCTTCTGTACGCCTTCTTAATGTCAGTTTATTGAGTGCCCCCACAAAAGGAATTACAGGAATGATAGGTATGATGAGATACATGCTCTGGATAGGAGAGACGCATTGACTTGCAGTGTCCAAAATTTGAAGTAAGGGAATGCAAGCTTAAAGCAGCTTAATGCATTTTATTGGGTAGAACATCCAGTAGTGTGAACCTACATAGAAGAAGAGAAGATTCCCTCTTAGCCATACCAAATGCTGGATCACTGGAAGAATTTCTCGTGTTCACTCAATTATATTTATAGCAATGTTGATTTGGAATTGCACACCTATGTATCACACACCCACCCCACACATCTCTCTTCGTCTGATTAATACATAATTTAAGGACACCCAGGTAGGTCAGGAAAGGCATAGTTTCATGTAGACGAGGAGTCAAAGAGATAAGAAACTCAACTATGAGTGCTGGGGTCGGCATGGGCAGGCTCAGGAGGGGGTATGGACTAAACTGCAGGAGGGTCCGGGTGGAATCGTCATAGTGCTAGACTTTGCTGATCAATATTGTTATCACCAGAATTTGGTAATCATTGGTGAATGTGTGTGGGCACTGACTTCACGACTTTTCCAGTAATGCCACTATAAATATCCATGGCCTGGGTATGCCCATGTTATAGACTAGAACATGGGGAGGCCACTTTGCCCTCAAGTTTGCAGTTACTGGTCAAGATCCAGCAGTGGCAAGTTTATATGTGTTTATTATTAGCTTATTATTGGGGGTCTGTATACTCTGTTTTTCTTAGCTGCTAAAAGCCTCTGATGATTCAAGCGAACATCTGGGAGGGCAGAATTTGCCCCTTGTTGAATTGGCAAGAGGACCAACATTTCATCTGCCTATATGCCACACAGGTGGGGTGGGGTGGATGTGCCCTTATTCACATGAGGATCTTGCTCATCGCTCCTGTTTGCTGCCTAGCAACCACTCTGCAGCAGCCAGTTGTGTAGCTGTGGAATGGTAGATGGAGCTGTTGAAGGCCTGGAAACACATCCCTACCAGCCATTATGGGGTGCCTTGATAGTTTTTAGGGTAAGGGCATCCTGACAGGGTAAAACTTGTTCCTGGCTATTTGGCCATGAGAGGCAGAGCCTGCTGTCTACTGGGGAACAAGGGGAGAATCTGTGAGATGTGTCACTTGCTTTACTGTTTGTCCTTCCTTCTCACATGCCTTGTGACCTGCAGTCCCTGGACAGGGCACCTGTAACTCTGTCTGATCAGAGGGATGTGTCAGGGTGTACAAGTTACTTTCACTTTACTGAAATTGAACTGATTTGCTCTATTCAAGTCTGTGGTGTCCTGTGCTTGTACCAGACAGCATGAAATGCCCTGTTCCAAATGTGTAAACATGTTCTCTTCTATGACCACCTGCCTCCTGTTGTTCATGTGTACTGGGATGTCACCATGTGGTTTTTTCTGAGACTTTGAGAGGTGAAGAAAATGTGTAGTGATCTCCACCCTAATCCAGGGGGCAACTTGTTTGTTCTGCACATTCTGGGTTTTGTAACACATCTTCTCAGCCCCCCTACTGATTAGGTGATGACCGAAATTGTCATTATAGTTCAGTTTGCGTACTTTCTTTTCAATATTTCTCCCTTTGGCATTGCAATAGTCATGCTTTTCTTTTCCACAGTGGATCTCCTGTAGTAGGTGCCCTGTTTTCTTCTGTTCACATCTTCTCCTCCCTGCTTCCTCATCTACCTGGAGGTCTTCCTGTTCTCCCCTTTGCATCCAGCATCAGCATATGCTGCTTTTAGAATACACAATGGTAAAATTTCAAAGTTGGTGACAGAGTAGGATGAGGGTCATTGAACCAATTGCCCTAAGATCCACCTCCCTGGAGATTCCAGTGACTCACTTCAACCAACTACAGTGTCTGCCATGACTCTCTTGGCATGCTGGATACAGGCCCTTTTGAAAAGAGAGCCCAGGCTCAGCTGCCAGCCCCACTGCCCCATACCCTGTAAAAGTTCATGCCTTATATGGATAACAACACTGTGTTCTTGGCCAAGGACTATCAGAGTCACCTCAGCGGTCACTGGAGTTGGCACCCATGCTCCTTGCTTCCCCTAGAGGTGGTCTTCTGTGGGGACCAGGTAGCCTCCTTTACTTTGCCCTCAGTTATTCGAGTCCTGCTGGTGCCCTCACTTGACCATGAGTCCTGACTCATTGTCTTTACCTCCCTTCATACAATTATATGTGTGCGCTGGATGACTGAGTGTCTGTGCATGTATGCGACTGTAGGCCCTCATGCCTGTGTGCCTGGAGGTACGCGTGGAGGTATGTGGTTGCCTCTGGGTGTGTTGCTCTATTGCTCTCCATCGTGTGTTTTGAGACAGTTCTCTCGTCGGATTGTAGAACTCACCTGTGTGGCTTGATCAGGTTGATATCCAGCCCCAGCAATCCTCTTCTCTCTGTCTAACAGCCCTAGGATTATGGGAGTGCCCCGCCAGGCCACCTTTTGAGTGAGTGCTGGGGGATCCAACCTCAGAAGTTCTTGCCCCTGCGCCAGACAATTTACCAGCCCCTTGGCTCCCCAGCTTGGAGCCATAAAATTTCAATTAATTGCATTCTACCTCACATAATACTAGCCCTTTCCCGAGGAATGATGCCCCGAACCACAGTGTGCTCCCCCTGCCTGCCTCATGCTCTCTGGTGGGCAGTTTCCTGGATGAGCAGATCAGGATGTGTCCCTTGGGCTATTCACAAGGTAGCAGGCAGCATCTTCAGGAGCACCTTACGTTTGTGGCGCTGCTGCTCTAAAACCCACAAGCATCCTTTAAACACTGGTGCTGCAAGAGAGACTCCAATTATGCCTTGATTGGGGTTGTCATGGTGACGCCATTGGAATAACTTTCATCAATGCAACATGATTTACCTGTAGGTCTACATCATGCCACCCTGTCCCAGCCCTTGTGAAATAGACAGACATTTTCCCCCACCCCACCATTCTCATTTTCTCTCAAGAGAGGTTGGAGAGACATGTTCCCCAAATATCATGACTCAGCTTGAGGCCCTGTGAGGACTCTGGACAGGAGGTGGTGGCAGAGGTGTAGTTTTTAAATCTCATCCTGAAGCCACTGTGCCAGAGGAAATCAATGACCTGCACGAAAAAGGTTTTTCTGACAGGATGGAATGTGTGGTTGCCTAGGTTACCCGGAGAGCGAGAAAGAGCCAGGGCAGAGGGAGACTGCCACATGAGCAGCCTCATTCTACAGGCTGCAGCCCTAAAGTCAGAGTGTGGAGGAGCATGCTCGGTATTTCAGTGCCTTCTCAACATTAGCAGCTTCCTGAAGGGGCCTGAACCTGTTTGTGAGATGCAAAGACAAGGAGGACAAGGACACAGGCTCTGGCCACAAGCTACAGGGACCATTGGATTTTCAGTGAGGGTGTGCAGATGGGGCAGCACCTCTCCTTCTGGTGGTAGCAAGGAGAAGGGGCTGTGAACTCCTGTGGAACCATGTTCCCATCAGACAGTTGCTATTCTTTCTGTGTTGGCCATCCTGTTAATGTTGCATGTGCTGGGTACATTCCAGAAGTGCTGAAAAGGAATATTGTGTAGGACTCATGGAATTCTCAAGATTGTGTACAGCACCTGTCTGTCTGGGTGTCTGTTTCTCTCTCTCTCTCTCTCTCTCTCTCTCTCTCTCTCTCTCTCTCT
>LOJH01012470.1:0-14493 GCA_001685095.1 Ellobius talpinus
CTGCGAGCGGAGGCCGGGCTGGGGTTGGCCGGAGAGTTCGGGGCCGCGGAGCAGGCCCGAGTGGAGGGAATGGGGTGCCGGTCCGGCTTGGGGACCTCTTGGCCGGCGGGGAGGGGGAGGCCCAGCCGGGCCCTCTGCAGGAGGCCCCGGAGAGTCGGGGACTCATTGCTTCTGCTCACCTCGAGCGCCGGCCACCACCGGTCCAGCTCAGTCTTCACTTTTAGACGCGGGTGGCAGAGGTCTGACCTGAGATGCGGACTGAAGGTGGGCAGTGCCTTCCGAGGGAGGCCTTACCGCGCTTAAGCACTTTAATGCCTTTGAACGTCCGCCTAGGTGCCCCGGAGTGATGATTAGCGACCCAGGTGATTAATTTTGGGGTCCCCTCCTTCCCCGGCTGGCTTTGTTCACGGCCCTAGAGTCTTTAGACAGTACTTAACGCAGCCTAGATCATGACTGGAAAGAAGGGAAGATAGGTCCCTGCACTCCCTCCTGTTTCATTTACTGTTTGTGACCGGCAGCGTGTTTTCTCGCCTCTCTGCCAGTGTTCTTTTTTTTTTCTTTCAACCCTGCTCACCCTATGAGCGGTAGGTACATGTTTAAGAAGTACTTGCTGGGTTACCGTAGAGAGCAGATGAGAGGGAAAAGATTTAATCTCTAGCTTTCCCCGTGAGTGGCTGTGAAAGTGAGCCTATCAGTTAGCTCGTTATTTTAATCAGGTAGTCAGCCCTCTTTTGGACACCCTGCTGCAGGCGGGTGCCAGGCAGAAATATTACAGGCGTGAATTTATAACACCCTTAACGGCTGCGGAGATTGAATGGGAAGCCACAGATGGCCAAACCATATGCACGCGTGGAGTGTGGACCCCGGGAGTTCTGTTTCCTGGTGGTGCTCATCGTCACTGTAGAGTGGCCCAGTGGAACTTGATTGACCTACTCGCCCCCCCCACCATCCCCACCCGAGGAGGGGGGTGATGCTAGGAGAGCAGATACGAGGGGACAGTGTGTTTGATCCTTCCTGACCCTGGTAGATCTTCTTGGAGCCATCAGTTGGTAGACTGAGGCAGAATCGGGAGGCTCTGCTTCTCTTGGCCATTTGGGCAGGCATCTACAGGGATGGGTGGTGACTCCATGCCTCAGGGAGGGAGGCATTTCTTTTGCACTGGCAATTTGTTTTTCCTAGATGTTGTGGTTCAGTCTTTTGTCTGTACACTTTTGCCTAGTTCTCTAAAGGGCTTCCCTTAACAGATGGCTACCCAGTTGAAACAACTTATCAAAGATCTGAGACCTAAACACCCTTAAAAAAAACTTAGAGTGACCACCAGTCCGAAGTAGATTGCAACAAGGTTCTAGTGTGTTGGAGGTCATTGTCCATATGACTTTGTGTACAGTTTCCATAACTTCTGATTTTTTTCTCCAGCTCTGAAATTTTCATAAGATTAGTGTATCAAGCAAGTATGAATTCATAACAATTTCATAAACAATATAAACTTGTAAAGCAGTAGAACTCACCAGACACGTCTTTAATCCCAGCACTCTTGAGACAAGCTCTACTAGTCCCTTGGCTGAACAGCACCATCCAATAGAAATACAATGATGCAAATGCTCTATGTAATGTAATCCTAAATTTCCTAGGTGCCACACTAAAGCAGAAGAGGTAACGGCACTTTGAGTTAATTTTACGTAATGACCTCATTTATGGTGGCAACCCCATTGGATTATATGCCCTAATGATATCCTAGCTGTCCCTATTTGTGGCTTTGTCACAGTGGTGAAATCGTCTACATGCATGCTTTACAGGACGCATCCTGTCACTAAGCCCCGCTCATCTGTACTTAACCCATCATGATTTCAGCACATGCTCAGTGTGAAAATATTAATAAAATTTGTTTCTATTTTCTCTCCAACTCTTTGGAATCCAGTGTTTTTTTGTTTTGTTTTACCCTTGGAGAACCTTTCAGTTTGGGGTAATGACATGTGGCTGATGTGGCTGATGGCTTCCATAGTGGATAGTAGCTTGAGGGACCAGCACCACTGACTGAGCCGGCATTTAGAAATGTATTCATCCTGTCCTACTGTGTGAATTAGATGGAGGCCTTCCAGAGCCCCCTGTCATCAACTCTGGATTCCCATCCTGACTTGGGGCATTTTGTTGAGATCTTCAGTGTCCTTCACCTCTCCCACTGTGCACATAGGTCCACACAGATTGGTCCCATCTCCACACCGAAGCTCCCCTCTATTCTACATGGCGCTTGCTCACCCTAGTTCCTAACGAAACTCAATGAAAGAGCTGTCTGGACTTACTGCCTCCTCTCTCCAATCCTCTGCCCACTAGCTGCTGGTTATTTTTACTGTCACAGTTGCCCAGGTGCTCACAGAAAACTGTCATTAAATGCAGTAGCGAGCTTCAGCCTATCTTGCTGTCCCCTGGTAGTATGTTGATTGTCTCTCAGTCCATATTTCTTGGTTTGTGTGACATCACTCTTAGTAAATGCCACTTTTATTTCATAGGTTTCTACAATATTGGCCCCACTATAATTCAAATGCAATATATTTAGACATTTATATTTGGATATATTAGCTGTACAGAATAGTGGGTTTCCTTGTGACATTTTCATGCATGTACATAATGTAGTTTGGTCATATTCACACACACACCATTACCCTTTCCTATTTCCTGTCCCTCTGGTCCCATTCCTTTCTCTATAGTTCCCTTCTGTTGTGTGTTTGTGATGTGGGAGTGTGTGATGCGTTCTCTTGCGTGTAGAGATGTATATGCCTGTGCCTGTATACGCAGAGGCCAAAAAGGCATGTTGAGTGTCTTCCTCTATCACTCTCTACCTCATTCCCGTAAGAGAGGGTCACTGACTAAGTCAAAGGCTCACCTTTCAGCTAGGCTGGCCAGCAAGCTTCCAGGATCCTTCTGCTCCTCCCCTCCTGTCCCCCCATGGTGGTATTACAGGCATGTAAAGCCATGCTCACCCCTTAATGTGGACAGTAAGGGTGCAAACTTGGATCATCATGCTTGCATAGCAAGTGTTCTTAATCCACTGAGCCATCTCCCCTACTTTCACATCTTTAAAAAACAAATTGGATTCCATCAGATGCAGTGTTGTTGAATAATGTATCTGTGTATTCATGCCAAGGCTTACATAACCAACGGCTTGGAAACAGGAGTTAGAGAGCCACTCTGCCATTTGGCGTGTTTGCATTGACCATACTCATGGGTCTGCTTGCCCTACAAAATGAGGAGGATTCCTAGATTCTTGCTGTGAAGAATCAGGTGCTTCATTTGACATTGGAAGCAGCAACTGGCATGATTTTGAGTGATCCATGCCCTTCATGCCCAGCACTGCAACAGGAAGGACCCAAGGGCAAGGGCAGGCCCAGGCTGTCCTCTTCGGCAGGGTCCTTGGGTTGGGGAGGATCCTGTACTGTGGGCCGTGCTGTCACTGCTGTTTTGTCGTTTGTCCAGGTCTGGTGAGCTGTGCCTTCTTTCTGGCAGTCAGTGGTCTGTATTCCTCTAGTGATGATGTC
The DNA here is from genome assembly GCA_001685095.1 of Ellobius talpinus. Lineage (NCBI taxonomy): Eukaryota > Metazoa > Chordata > Mammalia > Rodentia > Cricetidae > Ellobius > Ellobius talpinus. The sequence goes on from LOJH01012470.1 coordinate 3,534, forward strand.
ATCGAGTTAACACCATCAAATTTCAACAGAGAAGTTATTCAGAGCAATAGCCTGTGGCTTGTAGAGTTTTATGCTCCATGGTACGTATTATAAAATAGTTACGCCTGTTAAAGATTGACTGGTTGGTTTTGCTTCTATTTTGCCATAGCGTCACTTGCTCCAACCGACCTGTAATTATATAGACCAGGCTGGCCTTGAACTTGCTGAGATCCACCTGCCTCTGCCTCCCCAGTGCCAGGTTAAAAGTTGTATACCATCATGCCCAGCTATTTTTAATTGTGTTTATGTGCACATAAGTACAGGTGTCCTGTGTGGTCTAGGGTGATCTGGAACCCTGAAGTTGTGTAGCCCAGGCTGACCTTGAACGTACATGTTCTTGCCTCAGCATCCTCAGAACTGCGATTACCTATCTACGTCACCATGTCCAAATAGTTGTAGACTAGGAGACTGGACTGCACATGTCAGTCTCTTGAAAGCCTCGGAGATTGAGTCAGTTGTGGGGTGGTCTAGCAAGGCGTCTCAGTGGGAAAAGGTTCTTACAGCCAAGCATGATGACCCGAGTTCAGTCCTCGGGACCCACGGTGGAGCGAGGCCTGGGCTTTCATACGTGCACAGAATGCAGTGCTGCACTGCGCGGTGGGTAAAGCCTGTGCTGGAAAGGAAAGCAAAGGCGCAGCAGTGGGAGCTGTGTAAAGTGTGCAGGGCTGTGGTGGCCGTAACCCCTGAGAGCAGCTGACTGACAGCTGCTCCTCTGAAGATGAGCTCAGAAGTGAGCAGCATCTTGTCAGCTTCGGAAGGGATATTCTTAGTCATTTTTCTAATGCTGTGGTAAAACACCACAACCAAGGCAACTTTCAGAAGAGTTTATTTGGGCTTATGGTTGAAAAAGGAGAGTCCGTAGTGGTGGAGCCGAGGTGGCCACGCAAAGGCATGGTGCTGGAGCGACAGAGACGGCTGACTAGAGGTGGCATGAGTTGAAACACTCAAGGCCCACCACGGTGATACATGTCCTCAAGCAAGGCTGCACCTTCTCAGCCTGCCCAGACAACACCACCAACCGGGCACAGAGTAGCACAATAACCAGGACTATGGGAAGCATCACAGGATATGACACAAGGAGGTTCTTAGCAAGTTGCCCAGGCTGGCCTTGAACTTGTTCCTTTGCCTTAGTCTTCCCAAATAGCCAGGATCACAGACCTGTACTGCCAGACCTGAGCTCATGGCATTCTTACCATCGGATCCCGAAGTCCTGAGTGGGTGCATTTTAGGGTGTGCCTGCTGAAAAGTTCTGTTGTGGATGCTGAGACTGTTCTCAAAACTTAGCATTGCTTCTTGGGAAATTACCTAAGGGTCAGTCTTAACCTTCATGCCAGCACAATGCTTTGACTATCTTCTAAAGATTTTAAAATTTAATTGCTGGTTTCCATTGTTAGCCCATCTGAATTAGCCTGGCAAATAGTACTTGTACAGGCTGCTAAGTTATTAAATGGCTCTGGGAGGCGATTTTGCACACTCGGCTTCTTATGTCGTGGGTAGTTCATTTGTTTTTGAGAGCTGCAGCACAAGAAAACGTCCCCGGGAAACCTAGCAGATGGTGTGATCTCGAAGGCAGGTTCTGGATGTGGTAGGCAACGACTGTGCCGGCAGTTTTATGCGTAGTGTTCTGAGAAAATGTCTAATTAGAACAATCACTTTCAGCCTTTTAATGCTTGGTTTCTAACATCCCAGAGACAACCGTGGGTTCCCTCACAAAGTAAAAGCTTTAGATGTTGAACAGAGCAGAGTAGGGCATAATGGCACATTCTGTTAGTTCTAGCGCTCCAGAAGCTGAGGCAGGAGGATTGTGAGGAGTTCCGGGGCTACATAGTAAAAACTTTTCTTTAAAACACTTGGGAGTATCTTAAGTTCAACGTCAACCTTTGGACTACATGAGACTCAAAAAGAAATGAAGGGGCAGAGTACAAATTGAAGATCTGTCTGCAATGCTTGGGGCCAGAGGTATTTGGAGTTTTTCAGATTTTGAAGTATTTACACAGATTTTACCCACTGAACATCTCTAAAACTCAAAAACGCAGAACTGAGTGTCATGTAGTGCTCCAAAGGTTTCCTGTCTGGATGGTTTTGCTTGTTTTTCACTTTTTGCAGTGCTGGGAGTTGAACCAGGACTATGCTCACACTGGGCCCTGAGCTGCATCCCCACCTCTGGCTTTAAAATTTCAGGATTATGGATACTTATCTTGCATTTCTTTTCTAAACTAATAAATACCAAGAAGCATCAGCAAGTCTAACAGCTATGTAATTCTAAAGGTGTTGTACACATACATGATGTTACAGTGTCTTCAGCAATTATAAGAAAATAGCTGTGGTTTTTATTTATGGAAGCCATTAAGTAGTAGTAATCTCACCAATTTTGTGTAACACCATGAATAAAAACCCAGAGACAGAAATTGGAGTTCAGCCTGAAGGTCAGAAAAGCAAAGCAGCCACCCACTTGGCTCTTACCCCTACCTCAGTCTGAAACGGCGAATCTGTCTCCTGGAATCTCATAATGAGACTGTGTGTGAGAGCTGTCTCCTCCCGTCTTATATTCCTCTCTAGGGCTGGGATTAAAGGTGTGCACTGCCTGGTTTCTATGGCAAACTAGCGTGACTACTGGGATTAAAGGTGTTTGTCACCACTGCCTGGTCTAAGGATGACCAGTGGGGCTGTTTTACTCTCTGAACTTCAGTCAAGATTTATTTATTAAAATATAAGTGAAATATCACTATAACTGTAGATGTTTACATTTATAATAGGAAGAACTTCTAAGTTTCTATTATAGGTTAGCAAAAATGGATTAATTTTTATGTGGTACTTTGGTCTGTGCATAGGGCCTAACATCAAATTGAAGCAGTGTGTGCTCTAACCATTTAATTTGAATCCTCCTGTCTTAGAGAAACCGAAACCTAAGCCTTGTGAATATTTGACTTCCGGATTTTAAGTGTCTCACCTAAGCAGCGAAACATACATAAATGTGTGTATTAATATGTTAAAGCACCGATTCAAGGCACTGCTGCAGAATAACCTTGCTTAAAATGTTGGGACTGAGTTTGGGTCCCTCTAGAGTATTAATTATGTGGTGTCTTCATGGGAACACGGTGGGGCAGGCTCCTTCAGAAAGGCAGTGGTCCAGGCAGGCTAGCACTGGAATTTGCCAGTCTCTGTTTCTAGAGTGAAGATAGTAGTGAAATTCTGTCCTCAGCTTTACACAGATCCAGTGATGTCCTTAGAGACCCAGGTAGAAGAGATGAGTAAAACCTTGTTAAAATATTTACCATACTGCCTGTTAGTAAACTACACTGTCTGCACACAGTGGACATTGCACGGCCATGAGATTGAGTGATGCAGTTACCGTGACCTTACTGAATAGTAGAAAAGGATTTCTGTTTCTGTCACACAGTATGCTGTGTTATATTCACAGCACATTGTGTTTGACCTTTGAGAGAGGATCTCACTGTACTTGTCTTAGCTGCGCTGAAACTTACCATGTAGACCAGGCTAGCCTTGAACTTGTGGTACTGTCCTGACAGGTTTGTCCTGTCCTGCCTGACTTACAGAAGGTTTTGGTTGGTTTTACGGAATTAGTGCCTGCAAAAGGTTTGCCTGTGTGATTGTTTGTTGAGCAGTTATGGTTTGCTGGAGTTGTTAGATTTATGAAACGCTGAGTACCCTAAGTACAGTCACTAGGCCTCTTGGTCCTTGTCCACCTTACAAGCTCCCGGCCCTGTGGGATCCCCCACTGATGGCTGCTTTATGAACTGAAGGTCAAAGGATTTAACTGTCAACCTTATTTGTGTTTTGACTGTCGCAGGTGTGGTCATTGCCAGAGGTTAACACCAGAGTGGAAAAAAGCAGCCACCGCATTGAAAGTGAGTGTCTGAGGCAGCCCATTCGCTGTGTGTTTAAATTTGAAGATGGGTTAGTGTATGCTGGGAAGATAATTTGCATGGTGAAGTCCTGAGTGCTGGTTATGCTGCCAAATACCATGTGGGGGAAGGGTGTGGGACAGATACTGTTCTCATGTCATCTGGTTTTATTCCATCTGATTCCAAGCTAAATTATGTAATTATCTTAGCCATGCTGGTTCTGAAGTCTTTGGTGTCCAGTTGTCCCCCAGAGACACTCCGCGTTGGCTGGACTTGCCCTTTACCCATTGTGCGACTTAAATGCTCTTCTTTCAAGGCTAACCTCCTCAGTGGTCCTTGTAACTTCACTGAGCTCTTTTTACCTTGTGTACTTGAGTCTGACAGAGCTGTAGGGTAGGGAAAGGAGGTAACCTGTCTGTATTTCCTCAGGATGTTGTCAAAGTTGGTGCAGTGGACGCAGATAAGCATCAGTCCCTGGGCGGTCAGTACGGTGTCCAGGGATTTCCTACCATCAAGATATTTGGAGCGAACAAAAACAAACCAGAAGATTATCAGGGTAAGGGCTCTACTCCATTCCCCTGTAGGCGACACTCTGTAACCAGTCAGCCTGGCTCCCACAGGGACTTGACCTTGCTATCTGTGCTGACGTACAGCACTTAGTACCTCCTCCAGGTTTTGAGTATTAGCTTGTAGTAAGGGGGTGTGTCCAGGCACATGTGTGCGTGAATGTCAGTTCTTTAGGGTGGTTTTAGGGCCCACTTAACTCCATGCTTTCCCATTACAGCTGTTTCATATTTGATGAAGATCTGTTTTCCTCCCTTTACTGTAAGACTAGAGACTGGCAAAACATACATAGTATTTGCCTATAGTCTTTATGCCTTAACACATGCGCCATTGACTAGGAAACTGTTATTAGTGTCATAAACTATTGATAATAGGTACTCCACATTCTCCCAGTTCTAGAGATAAGAGAATTGTGTGTGTCTATTAGGAGGCAGCTAGAGAATTCTGGCCCTGAATTCCCAGGATTAAATGTTATCTTAGTCACACTGCTCTTAGAGCACCACTGGGGATAGGACTGGCGTGTCTGTTGGTGAGCTGTGTTTGTACATGCAAGGTTAAAGATTTGCTAAATATGACATAAAGTAACTGATAATTGCGTATGTGAACAGAAGTGCCTATGGGCTGAATCCCAGTCAGACTCGGCCTGGGGACGTCCCAGGGCTGTGGAATCTAAAGAGTAAACTCAAGGCACAGCCTGCTATAACTGCCCCGCCTCTCCATGCTTGGGCCTCTGGTCCACACAGCACTTAACTGCTCTGACCTTGCTGCTTTTCTGTAAAGGGGCAGGAAATCTGCCCAGGCTACCAAAATGTAATTGAAATAGTACATGCCAAGGGTAGGGGATACATACTTGGTAATAGTCTGCTTGGTAAATCTCTAGACTTGGAGGTCAGAATCCTTGGAGACAAAGCCTTGGATGCTTGGTTTCTCCCTGATGATGAGTTTTGTTTTCCAGAGTAAGCATGTCTGTCTTTGCTTCAAAATGATAATTGGCTATAGTTTCGCTGTTTGACGAAAACAGAATACTTAGAGCATTCTGCTATGGCTTGTAGTTATGTGTAAATAAGGTTGTTATACTTATTTATTGGTGGCATGAATGGACTTCAGTGCTCATATGAAGTCATAGAACCATTTTCGGGAGTTCTCTCACCTTCTACCACGTGGATCTCAGAAATTGAATTCAGGTTGCCCGGCTTGGTGCCAAGCACTTTTACCTACTACTGAGCCATCTCACCTGCCCTAAATAAGGGTGTTTGGGACATAGCCCCACCTGGGACTTTATGGATTGGCAAGGCTGCTTTTGCACCACAACAGCAGAATCAAGTGGTTACAAGAGGCAGATTGACCCCGGAGATAGATAGTCCTTGTATGCGGATGGCCTGTTGTGGGAAGAGTGGGTCAACCCTCTTTCCCTAGATGGGTTCTCCTTGGGTATATTCTGTTCCATGGTGTGGGACAAGGATGCTGGCTGGGATATTGCGCTATCTGTGGTGGGGATGGAAGGCTGCTCTCATGTTGAGTCTGGCCCTTCGGTTAACTGAGCGCTTCCTAAGTGTTCTCTCCATACAGTTTAGTAGGTGCGTGACCATAAAGCAGCTTTCTTTCCCTATTCATGTGTCCTTTATAAACTAGGCAGTCAGAGACCAACAGTAACTAACGGTAAAGTAGAACTATGGAAGTTAGTGACTGCAGTCTCGCTTCAGAGAGCTAAGACAAACCATATTCTTGGACTGTCGCTGAGTGGACCATAGAAGATAGGAGCCACAGGTCAGGTGGTTCCTCTAGTGTTTCCCTTCTAATGTGATGTTGGAGCTCTACTAGAGCTTGGCCTTTCAACTTTGAGGGTCGCTTCAAGGCATGTATTCCGTGTCCTGTGTCCTCTCTTCCCACACACTCTGTCTACTCTCCGTGTCCCGTGTTCCTCTCTTCCCATACTCTCCTGTCTATTCTCCATGTCGTAGAAAAGGTGTGTTGACTTTCTCCCCAGTACTTGGGAAGTTTTCCCGTCTTCCTGACCAGCTGTAAGCGTGTCTTCCATGTTCATATTGTCCACTCAGTAACATGAGATTCTCCCATTAGAAGATGTGATTTTTCCAGACAGTGGACAGGGAACTGAAGAAACTGGCATTCTGAGTGGGGAGTCTAGGGCAGAGTGCATTCTGGGGGAGTGCCACAGTGAGTGCGTGAGACCTGATCACCATTAGTTGCTGACAGATGTGGAGTTATGCAGCCCTTGCTGTCCCACAGGTGGCAGAACTGGGGAAGCCATCGTAGATGCTGCCCTCAGTGCTTTGCGCCAGCTCGTGAAGGATCGCCTTGGTGGGCGGAGCGGTGGGTACAGTTCTGGAAAACAGGTAAGGCTGTGTGGTGCCTGACTTAGTGTGTCTTGGTTTTCTGCCTGAATGTGTGTGTTCCTTACAGAAGGTGCCATGTAGCCTAGGATAGCCTTGGATTCTCTTTCTGGCCAAGGATGACCTTAAATTCTTCTATTTCTACCTCCCGAGTTCTGGGATTACAGGAGTGTACACTCTCTACCCAGCTGTTCTTTGCCATCTTTAGAGTTACATGGCAAGACCTACTTAGTCACAGTCTGAGAATGACCCTAGCCTGGAATGAAGTTGGAACTACAGAGTGAAGCTCCGTGCCGGGGGCGGAAGGCTCTGGGATCTCATGACCGTCCCAGTTCCGAGAGGAGAATAGAGTCCTGGACTCACTTTCCAGACTCTTTTTGCGAGAGCTCTTGACCTGTGTCTGCGGCAGTGAGTCTGGAGTGTGTGGGGAGTTCTGCAGGGTAAATAGGAAGAGGAAGAGAGACAAGTTCCTGTTCTAGGATTTGTGCTCAACGTGCTTTTGTATAAACGCAAAGCTTGACTGTGATGCACCCTTAGAATGAAGCTGTTTATCAAACGGCTCTCTGCCCTAAGGGCCAGACCAACTTAGACAGTCTTAGCCCTACTCATAGGTGACATTGTTGCCTTGCCTCTGCCATGGCAATTAACCTGATGACAGGCAGTTACATAGCAGAGTGACCAGCACCGTAGGTCTGCCTGAAGAAAATTCAGGTCTAAGGATGTAGATTCGTGGCCTAGTCCTTGCCTGTCATCAAGTCCTGGGAAGATGAAGCACTGGTGTGAGCTATTTGAAGGATCTGGACTGCGAATATGAACATAGAGAAACAGTTGTGTCTGCACAAAGCGCTCTGCTGGACCCTGCATTCAGCTTCTTCTGTGTCGTGGGCATTGAGCGCTTCATAAACACAGCAGGTGGAAGAATTCAAGGCAGATCATACATTGTTCTGAATGTAGCAAGAAGTGTTGAAAAGTAAGACTCTGCTACCAAGCAAAAATCATAGTAAGGAATGCTTCCCATTCAATCATTAGATAGTGGTTTTCTTTTATTTGCTAATGAGCAAATCGAAAACTTGATTACCTTGTAAAATGATTGTTTGGTCTAACTTGCAGTAGTGGTATTCGTTTTTGACCGGGTAGTAGTTTAACATTTCCTGTTGCTGTGACAGGGCAGAGGTGACAGTTCAAGTAAGAAGGACGTGATAGAGCTGACGGATGACACCTTTGATAAGAATGTCCTTGACAGTGAAGATGTTTGGATGGTTGAGTTTTATGCTCCATGGTGCGGACATTGCAAAAAGTAAGTGCCTTTGACCAAATAAGTGTATTCAGTCATAGTGCTTCCAGTAATAGTCATCCGGCTACAAGCTGTGCTATTCCCAGATTCAGCCAGGGCCTGGCTAGTGTCCAGATTGGGGGACAGGTGCATCAACCCTTTGGTGAAGCCACCAAGATGTGTTTGAAGTGTGAAGGCCAGAATGTAGAGCTCAGTCAGTGTGAGGACCTGTGCTGTGGGCTCACTGTACTTCTAAAATGGGTTTCTGTAGCCTGGAGCCAGAGTGGGCGGCCGCAGCCACAGAAGTGAAGGAGCAAACGAAGGGGAAGGTGAAGCTGGCAGCTGTGGATGCCACCGTGAATCAGGTTCTAGCCAACCGATACGGGGTGAGTGTGTTTACGACTCATTTACTTGGAGAAATACTCAATATTTTCAACAGCTTTTTGACCCCTGGCCTCCCTTCGAAGTAGGCAGGGAAGTGTTTAAGCACTTGTAGTGAAGAGATGGTGTCCCTAGCTGTCGAGTTGGAACTGGTGGGACTGGTGGGTTAGTGCACATCACTCCACTTGGCCTTTGCTTGCTCTAGGTTTTACAGGTGTTCTCATTTGACTTTTGAAAATTGATCTTCTTGTTCTGGAGTATACGTACTGTATTAAATACCCAGAGCTTTCACAGGGTTTGACTGAACTCAAGTAATGAAACTCTGACCATGTTTCCAGCTGGGAACCCCCCTACCCCCGTTTTGATGATTTAAGCCATGGTGTATGCTAGGCAAGTGCTCCACCACTGTGCCACGTTCCCAGCACTTACGTATTTATTTTTGAGGCGGTGTCTTATTAAGTGGCCCAGAGTGGCCCCAACTTGTGATCTTTGCTTCAGCCTCCCAAATAACTTGAATTACAGGTATGTGCCCATGCTTGACTGGAGCATATTTTTGTGATAGTGAAGTGTCTGTGAAGTGGTTTTAGAAACCATAAAGATTGTGGGTTTATTGTTATTATTATTCAATTTTCCATTTTAAAATATTGTGGTTGTTACTGTACTTTAACAGATTAGAGGATTCCCTACCATCAAGATATTTCAGAAAGGCGAGTCTCCTGCAGACTATGATGGTGGGCGGACAAGATCAGACATAGTGTCAAGGGCCCTCGATTTGTTCTCGGATAATGCCCCGCCTCCAGAGCTGCTCGAGGTAAAGTGCTCCTCCTGGTGGTGAGGAAGCTTCCGTCTGCTGTGAACCCTTTATCTGGGTGAGCTCTTTGCTTTTGACCATGTAGCCCAAACTAGCCTTGAATTCACAGCAGTCTTCCTGTTTCTGCCCCACAAATACTGAGATTATAGGCATGTGCCCCAGTGATTTACTCCCTTTCTTTAATTTACTACTTTTGGGGATTAAAATACTGTACAAAACCTCACCTGAGTGGATTCCGTCACCTGGGCTGTTGGAGCCCTGCCCTGCTCTGGCTTGCAGTGCAGATGCCTCCGGTTCTCACAGCAGCACCGAGAGGGAAGATCACTCCTGCCTTCATGCGCTTTTGAGAAAACAGACGCAAGAGCCTCACACTGTGTGAATGCCTTGTGCACAGACATGTGACCTATTTATTCAGCTGTGGCAGGCCAGGCTGTACCAGGGCATTGCAGTTTTAGAGACTGCTTAGGTGGCCTAGGAATGAATGATGGCATGCATTTCTAGAGAGTTCTAGATGGCATGTCTCTGTGAGGAGCCATCATGTAGGGATCTCTGAGTGTTGCGTTGCACAACTGCCCTGTCTTTGTGCAGATAATCAACGAAGACGTTGCCAAGAAGACATGTGAGGAGCATCAGCTCTGTGTCGTGGCTGTGCTGCCCCACATCCTGGATACAGGTGAGCACAGGCTGGGTCTCATTGCTGTCGGCTGCTGCTGTCGCCGCTGCTCAGAGTACTTCCTGAGTAAACTGATTTTATTTCACCTTCCGTCTTCTTGTCTGTAAATCAGGGGCTGCAGGCAGAAACTCTTACTTGGAAGTTCTTCTGAAACTGGCTGACAAATACAAGAAGAAAATGTGGGGGTGAGTTCTGAAGCTCAAAGTCTGACCTCTGCGAACGGGGTGTAGACCTTCCTGCCTCTTGCCTCGAATGTTTTTTGCAGTGTGTGCCTGTTTGTCTGCTTGTACTTTGTCACTAGATGTTACTTACCAGTCCTGAGATATGCGTGGTGACCTAAGTTTAGGTAACCAGGAGATCTGGGACTCAGTGGACGACAGCCTTGTAGGGTCTGAGCGCGTGCCCATCCCATGCTCCTTTCTAAGATTGAGTGCACCTTAGATTCTAATCCAAAAAGTGTCCTTACCCTAAAGCCAGTCTGCTTTCCCAGGTGGCTGTGGACAGAAGCTGGAGCTCAGTATGAACTGGAGAACGCATTGGGGATCGGAGGGTTTGGGTACCCTGCTATGGCAGCCATCAATGCACGCAAAATGAAGTTTGCTCTTCTCAAAGGGTCTTTCAGTGAACAAGGCATTAATGAATTTCTCAGGTAATATTTTCTTAGTTGTTTATTTTCTCATTTGTTGGGTTTTGTTGGTTTATATTGTTATGTGTCAACCAGGCAGTAAGCAGAACTAGTTTGCATTTAAAACATAAGACATAAAGTGGAAGTGGCTCATGCCTTTAATCCCAGCACTTGGGAGGCAGAGACAGGCGGATCTCTTTGAGTTCGAGGCCAGCCTGGTCTACAAGAGCTAGTTCCAGGACAGGCTCCAAAGCTACGGAGACACCCTGTCTCAAACAAACAGACAACATAAGAGTAATTGGATGTTTATAAAAATGAGCTTTTAAATCATTCCTCTTTCCTGTGGCAGGCACCCCACTCTCCCTGCCTTGCTTGTC
>LOJH01012470.1:14553-25582 GCA_001685095.1 Ellobius talpinus
GTATTGCTGACCTCAGGTCAGAACCCTTGGCTTTGGAATGTATGTGAAAATGAGGATCCTCCTGCTATAGGCAAACATGATGGGCTCTTAATTCCTAAGCCAGTTTGCAGAGCTCTCCATCCTGCCCTGCTCTTCACCTCTTCCTAAAACTCATTCCATCAGTTCTTGGGCAAATACAAGCATTGACCTAGAGAGGTCAATTGTGTTTCCTCTTCCTGCTTTCTTTCTTGTTCATTTCTCAGCTGCCATGTGAAGTGAGGGTTTTTAACTTTCTGCTTGATAACAAAAGTTGGTGGCTGGCACTCTGCTGAGACTGCCCTGTAAGTGTGCCTGGGCCAGGGGCCACACTGAGGCTGTTATTCTTAAGCCATGTAGACTACAAGTTGTGCCATGCATAATAACTGTGGGGAATGTTGCATTGAAAACCTTCCTGTAAGTCCTATAATGTCAGTAAGACATGAAGTGAAACTGTACAGTTCCTCAAGCTGGTAATAAGTAGAACCCAGAGTAATGAATTGTTTTGTATCCCTGGCTGTCCTGGAACTCACTCTGTAGACCAGGCTGGTCTCACTCACAGAGATCCACCTGCCTCTACCTCCCAAGTGCTGGGATTAAAGGTGTGCGCCACCAGTGCCTGGCTTAGTAATGAATTTGTTTCTTTGTGTAATGGTTTTCTTAAAAGTATTCTACAAAAAAAAAATAAATAGCATAAAACTAAAGAACCCAATGTAAAAGACAGGTTTTAGCCTGACACGGTGGTGCATGCTGTTGTCTGTACACTCAGGAGGTGGAAACAGCAGGACCAGAAGTGCAAGACCAGCTTGGGCTACAGTAGTCTCAAAATGTCACCAACAGAAACACTCCACAAGACAGCATTCTAAAGTCCAGTTAGAGCTGGGCATGTGGATGCCTGTATCCAGCAGCTGGTAGAGGCCAGAGGATCAAGGATTCTCTCTGGTAGTATTTTTCAGTATAGATGTTCACGCCTTACTGGTAAACACTTGGTGCGTCTGCCCTCTTCAGCACCCAGCTGGCTAGCTGAAAGCATCAGCTCACTAGCAATGAGCTTTTCAAGCCCATAGGCTTAGCAGGCAAAGGGTCATGGGCAGCTTTTGCTGAGTGAACTTATTTTAAAAACACCCTCTCATGCTTTATTTATTTTTAGAAAAAGAAAACCTTAGAAGTAGTGCTTGACTTTATGGGTGCACAACACATTGCATTTCGACAGTTTACTCATTGGAAGTACATCTAAATGCGTTGGATATTTTTTCTCCAAGGGAACTGTCTTTCGGACGTGGCTCCACAGCACCCGTGGGAGGTGGTTCCTTTCCTACCATCACTGCCAGAGAGCCCTGGGATGGGAAAGATGGTGAGGTAAGTGGCAGTGAGGGGCTCTTCTCCCAGCTTGTGTCTCTCTGTGTCTGGAAACCGCGTCCACCATAACCAGCATGCACCACGCCTGGCTGGCTTCGGTTTTAGAGAAAGACAGTTGTACTAAAATCATGATTGGGGCTAGAGAGGTGGCTCAGCAGTTAAGAGGACTGGCTGCTCTTCCCGAGGACCCAAGTTCAATTCCTAGCACCCACACGATGGCCTACAGCCATGTGCGACTTCAGACCTGGGGGATCCAGTGGCCTCTTCTGGCCTCCCTGGGCATTTTGTGCACATGGTGCACGGACATACGTACAAGCAAATACTGATACACTTATATGTTTAGGAGTTTAGGAAATCACAATTTAAAGGTCAGGGAAGCTTGGTTTCATGTCTGTAATTTCCACACTACAACACTTGAAAGGCTGTGTCAGGAGGATTGCCATGAATGAGGTCAGACTTGAGCTAAAGAATGGAACCCTGTTTCAAAAACTCAGACAGAAAGCTCGGGTGAGGCGCATGTGTAGAATCAGCTGTGGGACCCTGAGGAGGGAGGATTTCAAAGCCAGCCTAGGCTACATTTGTCAGACTTTGCCCCTGCACCTGCCCCCACCCCCACCGCCTTGTCCAGGTTCTCTGGTTTCCCATCCATGTTATAATTGGTGCAAGAGCCAGGCTGGAATCTGGAATCCTGGAATTTGCTTTTTCTGTTGAAACCATTGGCCATTTGAGGCTCTAACATCACTTTATGTCCCAGCTTCCTGTGGAGGATGACATTGACCTGAGTGACGTGGAGCTCGATGACCTGGAGAAGGATGAGTTGTGAGGGCCGCAGCCCAGCCTTCAAACTTCCTTTCTTGGGAACAGGCAGTTTTCCAGCAGAGAAGGTTCTGGTCAGCGTCTGCTGTTGGCCTTTCCGAGCAGCACTTGCCAGCCCTGGAAACACTGCAACAGTGAACCTCAGCATCTCAAGAAAACACTGAAGAATTCTATGAATTGTAGCCATGAATTGGATTGTATTCTTGGGCATACTTTGAAGAAAACTGAGCTGTTGAAACATTTTCCCCTCCTCCTGACTGCTGCTTGACTGTTCTTGGAGGCTGTTTCTTATGTATAGGGTTTTTAAATGTGATTCCTTTGTTTGAATATTAATGGCTTTTTCCATTAAAGAATAAAATGATATTTTGGACAATGCTGATAATGTATGAAATTAGTGGCACATCATACAATTGGAGTCTGATGTTTAGCCTGAAAACTAACCCTATGAGCTGACGACACCACCACTTCCCTGAAACAGTGTTTTTTAAATGAAGACAAGACCTTTTTGGAAAACTTGATACCAAGTGAGAATTGCATTTCCTGCCCCAAAGTCTTGTCTTGGGGCTTCACCGGTGACAATTAGGCTCAGGTTGTCAACATTCTCACTAATCTCCCATTAAAAATCCCACAAAGACAAGAGCCTAGTTAGTGGGTTACCCTGTTACAGGCTTTTCACTCTATGTAAAGCACTCAGGAGAAAGTTTGGAGTTATGTTAGAACACAAGAAGAGACTCAGAACTGAGCATTTTATTGTAACTTAAAAAAATAAATACACTCTAACTAATGTCTGTGAGTATCTCGTGAGTCAGGATCCTGCAGGACTTGGTTATCTGGCTTAGAGCAAGGTCTGAGGCTGCAGTGAACCAGGCTGGCCACCTAGTCCAGAAGGCTGAGGTCAATGTGGAAGTACACGTAGGGGAAATAGTCCTGGTTGCTGAGCTGCAGTCCAGGGATTTCCACAGAGGCCTGTGGAGGGAGCAAGGGCAAAGATGATTCTTGTTTTTAAGGGAGCTCTCTTGGGTTCTGGCCACATGCCCTATCCTGTGGCAGTTGCCCCACCACCATTCCCCACCCCCTTGCTTAAAACCATGTGACATCATACAGCCCTATGGTGACAGGGCCCTTGAGTCCCCATGATACCTACATCCAATAAGCTTGCTGCAGCAACCTCATCTAGATGCCGGAAGACAGAATTGAGCACCTCTCTCAAGCGCTTGGTGGCTGACTTTTTCTGGGGCTGCAGGAGCACAGCCTGGAAGTTCACTGGGAGTCCGTACCTGCTCCGACAAGACGACCGTGTTTAGTGTAAAGGCCAAAGGCTCAGTGCCCATGTCAGGGGGCTCACAACTGCCTAAAACTCCAGGTCCAGAGAATCCTCTGGCCTCTGGACACCTGTGTACATGTGTTGCACACGTGGGATTAAAAAGTGAATGAATGGCTCACTGACACAACTGAGGAAAGCAGAACTAGAAAATGGTGACCAAAGACTAGGAGTAAGATACTAAGTCACAGTACAGTGCCAGCCATCTCTGAAGGTCAGAGCTCATGGCCCTGCCTGGCCACCTTGCATACTTAGTTGTACAAGCAGTGGATCTGAACTTTGCAGGTCTTAAATGTTATATGTGCCAGCTGTTATATGTGCCTACTAAAGGACAACAGCATTAGCCATGTCAAGGTATAGTCATGCCTCTTGTTTGGTTTTTGGGTGTATGGAAAAGATTTTAAATCTGCCCAAACATTTCCTCCAGAATCACTGCCTGGGATGTCCATTACTCCAGAACACTGTTCAGGTGTATCACTGAGCCATGCCCAGCCAGTGCATCCAAACTGTGCCCCAGGTGAGTGTCCTCGGGTGTCTTGCTTTCGTCTAGCAACAGGATTACCTACCTAGAGTCTGCTCTGGAAATGAGTCAGCTGGGACCTGTGGCTACCATCATCAGGAATGACTCCCAAACCTTCCCAGTCCTCACTGTGGGCAAAGTAGCCCTGGAATGTGGCACTGCCCTTCCCAGTCTGTCTGCAGAGGCCTCTGGTGGCTCTGTTTTTGTTGGTCAGAGAGGCTCCTGTGCTGCCTGCCCTCCCACAAGAGAAGTGCCATACTGGCCAGTGGGATGCTCATAACATGCAGGCAAACCCCTGGTGAGCGATGGCTCAGCTGATTGTCAGAGACAGTGTTTGCTCTTCTATCCCACGCTGACCAGAGACTAAGTACCTCACTCAGCGCCCCCGCCCCAAGTGCAAGGATCATAGGCTTGAACCACCACACCTCAGGGCCATCTCATCCTAAGTCCTACTGATCTTTTAGCTTTTCTGCCAGGGACACCAATCCTGCTAACCCTCCTGTGACAGTTCAGAGAAACATTCTGCCAGGACGTGAGTTCAACTGCCCATCCTCAAGGTGACATCCAAGATGCCCGCCCACCTAGACTTCTCAGGAGAGAAGCTGCCTGCGATTTAACATGAACAAGCTCGATCACTGTCCCCTGAGAGCCAAATCTGCATACCCAGTGTCCTGTGTCATTTATTCTTTAACCACTGCCTCCCTTTGGAAAGCATTTGCTGTTTGATTCCTTTTCCATGAATACATTGAGAATGATAGGTTATCTGAACATTAAATACTTGGGCTGGGGGGAATAACAGAACCATAAAAACCTAAATGAGCACACACCGGGATGTGTTTGCTTGTGGTTTATTCTGTGATGCTCAGGACTGAACTGGGGGCTTTAGGGAGATGCTCTCTCACTGAGTTCCACCCCATCCCCAACAAGTGATTTGGATTCACACCTGTGCTTGCCTGTATGGTTTCCAAATTTTCCACAGTGGCTCTATTAATTTTAAAATGATAGAAAATAAGACAAAATAATGTTTGCATGTGTAGCTTTCCTATTTTAGTGGGGAACTACCTGGAGATCTTCCCTTGGAGGGTGGAGAAATAAGACAGTCTGGGTAAGTCTTCCAGGAGCCACTGGGGCCCTGCAATAGCACAGAGGGCCTGGATAGGGTACACAGGTGGGGCAGGCGGAGCACACAAACAAGTTTGGCAGAAAAGAGCGAGCTCTGGAGAACGGGGCACACATGGCCAACGGGGATTCCTTTGACAGAATGGAGAAGATTGCCATGACATGGTCACAGAAAGCAAAAGGCAGGAGGGCCGGAAGAGAGCAGGGAGTGGAGTTTCCAAGCTTCCCCTCCAGGCTCTGCTTCTCACCTCTCCAGCCCAGGATCCCACCACACACCTGAGCACAGACTCCACAAACACTCTCAGGGCCTTTATGTGGATCCAGGCAATAAAGGCCTCACTGAAGTTCACTTTGAGCCAGCGCAGCAGAGGTCCCTGCAGAGACGGGAGAACGGCGTGAGCCTCTGGACGCTCTCCTGATAACGGCCAAGAAAGGGCTCGCTGTATACAGAGCAAGCCCTGCAACCAGAGGAAAGGGCCAGGAGCCAGCAGAAGCAGAGAAGAGCCTGGGGAGGCTCAGGACCACAGCATGCAGGTGCCTGGCACTGGGGAAGCTCTGGGGCAGCCACCAGCACATGCGAGAGGCCACCTCGGACCAGGGGTGGGAAGCTAGGCAGCTCTTGACCTCAAGACTGTCACATGAGCTAATAGGTTCTTGTCTGGCACTGCACAGCCAAGAAGCCCACCTCATTGGAAGGCACTACCCTCAGGGTCCAGCCCTCCCATCTACCAGCTGCACCTGCCAGGGGCTCTTCAAGCCTTATCTAGGCCATAGCTACTGCTGCCGAGCCTGACGTGGTTGTTCCTTAGTGGCAGTCCTCCTCTGACACTTCTAACTGCTCGACAAGGCCAGAGGTGGTCCAGCCAGAGCAGTCAGGGAGGAATGCTGAGCGACCCAACCGCCCTCCCTCCAGTCAGAGCCCTGCCCATCACCAGACACCAGCTCCAGCCACCATCAGCCAGAGCACAGACATCCCAGCCAGCTGACAAGCGCCATTCCCTGCCTAGAGAGCCAGCTCCAGGAAGACCATGAAGGCTAGGACAGCAGGGTTCTGGGCTCCTCCAACTTCAGACCTCACAAGCCATAGGAAACAAGAGAAAATGCAAAGATTTGTTCCTCAGCTGGGGAAAGAGTTGAGTCAGGGACCCCCAGGGTTCCCAGGAGGTGCTTACCTCGCCCTCTCCCTCACTCTCTCTGTCTCTGTCGGTCTGCCCCGCAGCGGGCCTAGCAGGGTTCCCTATCGGGGTTACCTTAACCTTGTGGTCCCGGTAGGTGGCTGATCCCTTTTTAAGAGCAACACAGGAAGTTTGCTAAAGGTACAGAAATTATTTATTAATCTTTCAGCAAGCATGCATCGTGAACACAAATAATTCTCATGGCCTGGAGAGCACGTGCAAGCAAGCTCTGGAGTCCGGGCTGAGAGAAGGGTGTGGCAGAGGTTCAAGGCCTGTGATTTCAGATACTAGGGACAGAGCCCAACCTATGTGCCTGCTTGGGTCAGGACCCCAGCAGCAGCAGACAAAAACTGCTCCCAGAAGTATTACTAAACTATCCTGACCTAGGGAGCTCATCAGTCTGGGCCCTGAGTCTCAGGAACTTCCTCCGTGGTGTTCATGGGACACTTAAGCATGTTACATATAGGACATTAGTCAGGCATTCAGCCAAGCTGTTTTACCCTTTATCACCCTGTCTGTAAATGGGTAGAAAACACAGGGTAACTCAACTGTGTGTCCCCAGAGTAACCCGGTCCCTCAGCTCCAGTGAGTCAGTAACTAAAGGATATGGGATGCTTGGCTGTATCCACTCCCAACCATACCAAATGAGAGATTCCAGGGTCCTGGGGTGGAGGGGGTCCTCACTGAGCTTCTCTGAGGCTCCATTCACCAGCATGGGTTCTGAGTGTCTCTCGGGAGCTCTGTTTCCCACACACAAGGAGACTCTAGCAGGTTGTCAGGGGCAGTTGGGGTTGCAGAAGTCTATGCCATGGAAAGACACCACCAGTTGGGAATCTGAGCCCCAAGGAGAAGGCGGCAGGATACTTGTGTCACCCTGATACACAGGGTGGATGCCAAATGTCCTACTTCACCTATAGGCAGAGCTCTCATAATCTGCCTCCATCCAGGGGTACTGCAGGGACTCAGTAAGGGGAGGAAAAAAGCCCCACCTAAGGGGAAGGCTGGGCATTGTGACGGACAGGGCCCCAAAGTTGAGGTCAGGCAGTGAGCTGGGCATTTGATCTTGTTAGTGACAGCCACTCCTGCCAGAATGTGCCATGTCTATGCCATTGCTCTAAGGAGCTTAGAGTACCTTCAGGGACTCAGGGCCCAGGCCTCTAGCCAAACCTTTCATCTTCAGGAGCCTGTCTAGAATCCAATTGATTTTGGGTCTGGGCAGTGTGGGTACTGGCTCAGTGCATACACATGGCATGTGTGGTATGTGTGTGCAACTGTGTGTGCAAATGTGTGTGTGCAAGTGTGTGTGTTCATGTGCCTATGCTCAAGGGAAGAGGGTTAAACTCTCCAATATGGGCTGGGTGGTGGTGGGTGCATACCTTTAATCCCAGCACTCAGGAGGCAGATGGATCTTTGTGAGTTCAAGGCCAGCCTGTTCTACATAGCTAGTGTCAGAGAAACCCTGTCTTAAAAAAAAAAACTCACACCTCTCCAACATGGGGCTGAGTGTCAGACCATGCACCTATAATCTCAGCACTCTGTAGGTGCCAGCCTCAATTACATATTAAATTAGAGGCCAGCCTGGGATACATGAGACCCTCTCTCAAAAACAAACAACATAGAAAATCCAACGCATGAACCATCACCAGTCGGGTTTCCTTTCTGAAAAGGAAACAGCAGGCAGGTGAGGCTCCAAGAACTACTTTTGGGATCTCGGTGGCTTGTGCTTACTCCTAAAAGGGTGGGTGAGAAGAGCCACTCACTCAGCAAGATCAGGACGGGTGTGCGCAGGCTCTGCCTAGTGTGGGAGGAGGCCTGGTGCAGACGCTGGCACACGTGTGGAGCGCTGTACCAGGCCAGCGGCCCTGTTCTCCCAGGCACATGCTTACAGCTCTGAGTACACAGGCTTCCCCCTGAGAACTCAATGACACTCTACGTGTCCCACCTGTCACTGAAGTGACACTAGAAGGTGCTCAGCGGCTGGGGAAGAAGGGACCAGAAAACACACACCCAACCAGTGCCTTGAGGAGGCAGGGCAGAGCCAGGGCCGCTTTTCCAGGCCTCCAGAATCTGGAACACACTGGCAGAGCCTAGAGGTGATGTTCCCCGTTCAACACTGCGCTCTCAGCTTTGCTCCAGGGATGGAGGCTGACCTCTCCACAAAGCTCCTAAGTGTCTGTGGCCAGAATCTCAGAGAAGCACCCACTCTGCTAAGAGCGCTGGGGAGGTAAACACAGGTGCTGGTGACGCCGTCAAATCTACAGTCACAGACCATAGGAAACCGGTGGCTGTGCAATCTTTGAGGCGGTGACACTATCCACTCTGGGAACAGATGCTTCATCCTGGTGTCCCTACTCTGGCTGACCTGTGGCAAAGCCCAGAGTGATCCCCCTGGCCAGGGCTCACTTCAGCATCTCAACTACTGTGCAGCAGACAAGCCCTGTCAGAGGGCAGTGATCCAGGTGGCTGTGAGCTGCGTTAGGGGGTGGAGCTCAGTACATATGACATCTGAACTCACATGTGCCTTGACAGCACGAGCCCAGGAGATGGGGACAGTGAGACTGAGGAATGGACTTTGGCCCCCCGGAATGCCTAGAGAGTCCCTCCCACACCCTGGTACTCACATACTGTTGTTTCTTATCAGACAGCAACCTGGTCATCTCCTCCCTTTCTCTTTTAATTTCTTTTTCATCATAGTAAAATTCCCGTACAATGAACCTTCAAAAGAGCAGCTATAGCTGTCACTGAGAACACGGTCAAGGCAGACTCTCCCCCCAGAGACTCGCACCAAACCCGAGCAGCCAATGGCCCGCATCCTTACTTGTTTTCTTTGGCTTTAACTTTGAAGTCTTCAGTCACTTTGCGGAAAAGAGTCACTGTGAAGAGGCCAGCCTCATTGTCCTCGGCGATCAGTCTAAAGGGAGAAGCATTTGTTGGCTGGATAACCTAGGGCTACTCCACTCCAGGCTCTGAGCTGAAGCTAAGTTAGGAGAAACTCTTCTTCCACCTCAGGAGGTCATCCCCACTGACAGAGTCAGGTTCCCTGAGTCTGGTGGCCTATGCTTGTGCCCTTGGCAGTCACCAGGGGCTGGGAACTAAAGGTGGCCTGAGTCTGACAGCTTCCTGGGTCCGCCCCCACCACCCACCCTTCCAGGCTCAGCCTTGGGAGCTCCAGCAGAGCCTCTGGTTGGGAATGACAGGGAGTGTGGCATCTGCTTTGCTTCATGTTCCTCAGATGGCTGAGTGATCCAGTCCCCCACAGGGCTGGCCAAACACCGCTGCTGGCTATGCAGGTTCCAATGAAGTCAGTGGCAGAAGCCACTCCACAAGGGCCACTCCACTTTCAATAACATGAAGCCGTAACTGGACGTGTCATTGCCAGCATGTAGCACAGGCTGCTGGAGTCACTGTCCCCAGCAACATGGAGATAGCGGTCTAAGCAAGAAGTCTTGGGGCTCTAGGCATGCCTGGCTGGAAGATCACCTCTCTGGTGTCTCAGAGCTCACACCATAGGAACTGCCCCTAAGCCCCAAACCTTTCCAGGATTGTTGGTGCAGGCTCTCAAGCTCTCTGAATCATGGAGGGCCTGAGGTCTCTGCTCTGGTGCCCAACATCCTGCCAAGCTGAATGCAGCAGTTTGAAAAGGAATGGGCCCCACAGACTCATGTGTTTGAATGCTTGGTCCATAGAGAGTGGCACTATTAGGAGGTGTGGCCTTGTTGGAGGAAGTGTGTCGCTGTGGAGGCGGGCTTTGAGGTCTCATATGCTAGACCCAGTGTGGTAGTCTCTTGCTGCCTGTGGATCAGGATGTAGAATTCTCACTATCTCTCCAGCACCATGTCTGCCTCCAGGCCACCATGTTTCCTGCCATGGTGACAAGGGACTATACCTCTGAACTATAATCCAGCCCCATTTAAATTCCGTCCTTTATCAGAGTTGAGTGATCATGGTGTCTCTTCACAGCAATAGAACCCTAACTGAGACACTGGCCCTCCTAAAAGGACCTCGGAGGCAATCCTTAAGACCAAAAGAAGCCTGCCTTCCAGGCAGCTCCTGACTGGTGCGACCTGTAAGATGGACCTCCTCTTCAAGCTCCTCCTTAGTCCTTAGACTATGACTAACCTATTCCTTGCACTTCCTCATTTTAGCTGCCGGTGGCTGTCTCCTGGGAGCTGGTGGTATGTTCCTCGGTGCCAAGACCTCAAGAATGAATGGGTCGAGATAGGACGGGGGCTAGAATGGGATGGGATGAGGCAGATGAGGATGGGGTGGGACAGAGTAGGATGGGTAGGGTGTGATGGGACAGTGGGTGTTATGGGGTGGGAAGGGCTGGGATGGAAGTGAGAATGGATGGGGTGGAGTGGGAGTAGAACAGGGTGGATGGGTAGGGGTGAGGGAGGTGGGATGGGATGGAAGGAGGCAGATGGAGTAGGTAGGGTAGGATTGGATGGGGTGGAGTGGGAGTAGAACAGGATGGATGGGTGGGTAGGGGTGAGGGAGGTGGGATGGGATGGAAGGAGGCAGATGGAGTAGGTAGGGTAGGATTGGATGGGGTAGAGTAGGAGTAGAACAGGATGGATGGGTAGGGGTGAGGGAGGTGGGATGGGAGGAGGAAGATGGAGTAGGTAGGGTAGGATTGGATGGGGTGGAGTAGGAGTAGAACAGGGTGGATGGGTAGGGGTGAGGGAGGTGGGATGGGATGGAAGG
>LOJH01012471.1:0-23169 GCA_001685095.1 Ellobius talpinus
AGAGAGAGAGAGAGAGAGAGAGAGAGAGAGAGAGAGAGAGAGAAAACAGCCCAACAGGACAGGAGAAAATACATACAAATCAGCTGTGTGCAAAACACTTATATCTATAACACACACACCACTCTTTAGGGTTTCTCTGTAGCTTTGGAGCCTGTCTTGGAACTCACTCTGCAGACCAGGCTAGTCTTGAACTCACAGAGATCCTCCTGCCTCTGCCCCCGAGTGCTGGGATTAAAGGCGTGCGCCACCACACATTTCTAACACACATTTCTAACCTGATGGCAAAAGACAAACAACACAATTTAAAGGTGATCAAAGGACTTGAGTAGACATTTCTTCAAAGAAAACTACAAAGAGCATGCATCCGAAAAGCTGTTCCATGCCGTCACTCATTAGGGAAACACGAATCAAATGCACAGCGATGCTCCACGCCACACTAGTAAGGATGGTCAACTCAGAAGGCCTAAGAACAGGTGCAGTCGAGGAGCATGGAGGCTGAGACTCCCAAAGCATGATGGTAAAACTGCAGAACCCCAAAGTCTCTGTGCAAGACAGCCTGGAGATTCTTAAAGTGCAAACACAGATTGGCCATACAACCTGGTAATCTCACTCCTAAACGCACATACTCAAGAGAAGTGAAAACATTTACCCGCACACTGACATGTGAACTTCCATGGCTGCTTTCTCCATAAGAAAGTTTATATGGAACCAGTCCAAATTTTCATCCACCGAGCCTCAAGGAGTGGAGGGGGTAGAAGATATTACATCTATGCAATGGGAGCCTATGTGGCAGTAAAAAAGGAAGTGTTTATCTATGCTGCTTTTGAGTAAGCCTCATTCCTGTGCTGAGAAGGAGCTGGCAGGAAAATGAGGCTGTTGTAGGGTGGGAAGGAACTGGAATTAGTGCAACAGATAGGGCTTCCTTTATGAATCACGTAAGTGTATGAACATTAGATTATGGCTTTGTTGCACAATCTTGTGGACGTCCTAAAACACGTTAATTTATATGCTTTAAATGGGTAATACATAGACCATTTACATCATATCTCAGCTAGGTTTTTTTCTTTTAGTCAGCATTACCAGAATTGACTTTATCCTTATAATTGTGTAAATAATTGCAAAGTTATTTTGAAAATGCTAGGATGTGGGGAAAGACAAAAACTCTAGGATGATTTATGAGGCCAGGGGGATGTTAATCACATAATTAATTAGAAGAGAGCAGAAAAAGATAACTGTAAACCAAATTGTTTATACAAAAAGAAAAAAGGAATTTTAGAGGAATCAAATAAAAAAATCCAGCAAACAGAATCCAGAGCTGTAAACACATGTAAGGGTGGCTCCGGACCTGGAGACAGTGGCTTCATTTCCTGTACTGGTTACTTTTCTCATGGCTCTGATGAAATATCCAAGAGAAGCAACTTACAGAAGGAAGGGTTTGTTTCGGCTCACGGCTCCAGAGGGTGGAGGGTTCCAGGTGGTGGAGCTTGGTAGTTGGAGCATGTGGGTGCTTGTTTACATCTCAGGGGACCGGAGACAGAGGCTGGGTGGTGATGCAGGGCCAGTAATCCCCAAGGCCTGGCAGCCTGGTAACCCACTGTCCAGCTGAGCCCCACCTCTTAGCAGATCCACAATCTTCCAAAAACAGGTCCCCCCCCGAGCTAGAGACCAAGGATCAAATCCGTGAACCTGTGGAGGGCCTTTCAGATCCTACCGTAACCACCGGTTGTCTGATCCCACGCTTTGACAAAACTCAGAACCTGGTCCCACAAAACAGCTTGAATCAGCAGCACTAACAGCTACCAAACTAAGGGCCTTTGGAGTCCAGAGACACGCTGCAGGGAAGCAGGAGAAGGTGCCACACCTGCTTGTGCACCTAGCTCCTGGTGGCTCACCTGGGCCCTTGGCTTGACCACATCTCACCTGAGTCCTGCAAGTGAGCCTCTGTAGTGCCAGAATAAGTCTTTATTCTAGGACAGTCAGGACCTGGCTCCTATTGGTTTCCCGCCACTGTGGCCTGGTGTCATAGAGCCACAGCCTCTGTGTGAAGCCTGCGTGAAGGTCCTTCTGTAGCACAGAGATTCCGCAATGACACAGCAACCTGAGTGCATGCCATCACTTTCTATTTTGGTGTCATCCTGCGGGGATTAAAGATTTTATGACTGAGGCCATACAGACCTTGCCTTGCTGTCTGACCCCCTTGGGCTCTGTTCTCCTTCTACAGAGGGGAGTCAGTCAACCTGTAGCTGCCACCAACTGCCTTTAGGGAGCGCTTACCCACTTGGCAAACCCATAATCCCACTCACAAAACACTTAACTACCTCAGCAAAGATCAAAATTACTCAAGGACACCAGGGATACAATTCGACAAGGTGTTCAGGGTTCTGACAGACACACATAGACTAGAAAACAAAACATGAAATTTGGAAGAGACCAACTGGTAGTTTTTCTTTATTGTTTTCTGTTGTTAAGAATTGTCAAACTCAGAGCCTGACGCATTCCAGGCAAGCATTCTGCCACTGAACTGCATGCCAGACCTCAAAGGCTTGTTTTTTCTTTTTCTTTTCTTTTTTTTATACAAATCCAGATATTGTATTTAAAATTAGAATTAATAAGAAAGTATGGTAGGGTGAGAGTGTCATATAATTATATGAAAATCAATACATCATCTGTTTCAAATAATGAAAATGTAGAAATGAAGGAAAATGAGTCTAAGCACAGTACTGAGAAAATCATAAACCGCCGGGAGATGACTGACAGCCGTCAGGACCCTCTGTCTGTACTTGGAAAAGTCTTCCAAGTACCCCCACTCTGCTCTGCTGCAGGCCCCCATCCACCCCTCAGCTATCGAGTAGGTTGAGCCAAT
The DNA here is from genome assembly GCA_001685095.1 of Ellobius talpinus. NCBI lineage: Eukaryota > Metazoa > Chordata > Mammalia > Rodentia > Cricetidae > Ellobius > Ellobius talpinus. The sequence goes on from LOJH01012471.1 coordinate 2,864, forward strand.
GGGAAGAAATCAGGGCAAAGAAGGGGCTCTCCCTCCCTCTCCTCCTGCCCTGCCCCCCTTCCCAGAATCCCCTCTAGCAGCAGCAGGGGATCCTTAGTGGCTACAACTCTCACTGGAAGTTTACTTTTCCTTGACCCCTGGTAGGGCTGAGGAGCCCGGCCACAGTCGGAAACCCTTCAGCCTGGAGCAGAAGTGGCCTCTTCTACCTCCCTTCTCCCAACCTATCACCAGCTCCTGCATTCAATTCCCTAGTAACCGGAGTGGTTTCCAGGGACTGTCCCAGCTTGACACAGTTAGAAGAAAATGGCAAAATCTTATTTAAGAGCCCTAGGCAGACATAAGGTCTTCACAGCTAACACTTTCAGGACAAAAATGCTGGTCTTCCTGGCGTTCCTGCTTCAGCTTACGTCATCTCCTGGCAGAGTCCCAGGAGAGCTCTGGGATGGTTTGTGTCCTGTTGACATGTTCAAAACCCATACAGAAGAAGCACTCGGGAGCCAGTGGCCCAGAACGAGCAGGAAGAACTGGTGGAGCAGAGAGAAGCTTGGGCTGGGTGTGGGGCGGGCTGGAAGACTGGAGTTGAGCTAAGGATAGACCAGAAGATGGTATTGGAACATGGGCTTTATTCAATTAATAAGATGACAATGGCTAGCTCCCTCCAAAAGAAATAAAAGTAGAGCTACTCATTGCTTTAAAATAAACTCTAAGTGGATATTAAGACTTGTGTAAAATACAGTAAAATAAAAATAGTGGCTCAAGAACAAAGAGCACACACTGCTCTTGCAGAAGACCCAAGTCTGGTTCCAAGAACCCACATGACGGCTCACAGCCGCCTCTAACACCAGCTCCAGGAGCCTCTTTGGGCACCTGGACTCACACGCACACCCACACTCAGACACAATAGATGTTCACAATTAAGAATAATAGTGAGAGTGGCTGGAGAGATGGCTCAAGGGGTAAGAGCATGGGCTGATCTTGCAGAAGACCTGGGTTTAATTCCCAGCACCCACATGGCAGTTCACAACTGTCTGTAACTCCAGCTCCATGGGAACCAACACCCTCTTCCCCAAGCACCAGTCACATACATAGTGCACAGACACAAATATAGGCAAAACATCCATATACATAGAACAAAATAAATCTTTAAAAGAATAGGAATGATAAAATGAAATTTAAAATACTACAAGAAAACCTGAGATAATACATGTGATATCAGCGTAAGTCTCCAATTACTGAGGAAGTACAGATGGAAGGGGGAGGGGCTCTCACTGGAAACCCCTTGGCAAACTGACAGAGCAGAGTGATTGCTCTGGGGGAGGAGGACCAGCAGGCACATGGGTGCTGGCAGGGAAATGGGTATCCCAGTGGCCCTAGAAAGCGACCTCCCAACACTATCCAACGAAAACCAAGCCTGGGCCACAAACCCCAAGTCCTGGGCTCTGCCCTGCACTCTGCAGCTTGAGAAGCACCCAGACTGCGAGTTTGCACAGCTGGCATTCCTTGTCCGCAGTCCTGGAGGCTGGAGGCCTGAAGACACCAGGCATGGTCAGACATAGCCCTCCCCAGCTACTCACCATCCTGCTTTCTTCCTGTGGCTCACAGGGTCCTCTCTCTGGGCATGTCTGTGTCCTGATGGCCTCCTCCTATAAGGTTTCAATTCAGTGGATTGAGGCCCACTAGTGACCTTGTTTTACTGCTGCTACCTCTATAAAGGTCAGTGCTCCAAATCCAGTCGTGTTCTAAGGCCCCAGGGACTGGACTTCAACCTATAATCTGAAGATGCCCTATTTTCTTCTTTCGAGATAAAACACCCTGACGAAAGAGACTAAGGGAGAAAGGGCTTATGTGGTTCACACTCCAAGTTATGTCCAAGCTGCTGGGAGCTGAGAATCAATGTGTGCACGCTAGGCTCAGCCTGCTTGCTCCTCTCTTATACAGTCCAGGATCCCTTCCCCGGGGAATAATGCCACTCACAGTGGGCAGACTGTCTCACTAATCGAGGTTATCTTCCATAGGCAAGTCTGATGCCAGCAATCCTTCACTGAGACATCCCTTCCTGGGTGATTCTAGATTGTCAGTTAGAAGTTGTCCATCATAGAGGGTGACACGGCTCAGCTTTTAACAGCCCAAGGACTTGCTTCCGTAGAGAGCTACAAGAACACCTACAAAACTAAACACAGCAAGTGTGCGTTTCTCCAGGAAGCCATGAACACTGCCAGGAAGCTCATAAAAGGTTCTCAGTCCTTCAGTCGCTGCGCCACACCCACTGGGACATGGGAGCAGGAGGTAAGGAGACTCACGGTGGGGGTGGGGGTTACAGTGTGTACCACACTGCAGTGTTCAGCAAGGAAGGAATGGAGAACTGACCCACATGAAAATGTGACCCACATATGAATGTGTTCTAGGGAACACAGCCACTCACAAAGGCCACATGGTGAATGACATCGTCCTTTCAGAGGAAAGGGCTTCAACAGAACTGTCTGGAGGGACAGGTAGTAAATAAGTGAACATGCTGGTGGGCTGGGTCAGGAGGTATGCTGGTGGTGCAGAAGGAGGGGGTGTGGGGGAAGTGCTGATGGCTCTGCCCTCACCAGGAGCATTCTGGGGACACTAGCAGTGCCTGCAGGCACACTACAGGAGAGGGAGGGACAGACTCCTGCTGTGGGAAGGCGTAGGCAAGAAGAGAGGCAGAATGACACCTCCCTGAGGGTCTGCAGAGAGCCATGCTCTCACTCCCTCAGAAGGCTGAGAGGCAGAGTCCCCCATCTGTCAGGGAAGCACCGGATCCTTATTGCATGGGTTTGGGGCCACAGCATTGAAAAGTTGCCACCTGGTGCCGGGTCAGAGCCCCGCATCCTGTACTGGCCACTCATGCTGGATATCCCAGGAAGGATAGCCATGTCCCTGCCTGGAGTGACCCCAATTTCCCTCAGCCTCAGCCCCAGGACACCCATGGCCCATGCTTGATTCTATGTGTTAAAGGCAGTGTGCTCCTCAAGTCCTGGGGAAAGGCCACTGGCATCCAGCTTGAGGGCTTGTAATCATCTGCCAGTGATGGAGCACAGGATCCTGAGAGTGGGCCTCACCCCACTTGTCAGCATCCCAGGATCTGCAGGCTGGCCTCAGCTCAGGGACCCCACGTCTCCACAGCCAATGAAATGCTGATTACCCCCAATTCTATGTAATTGAGTTTCCCTCACATGGGACCAGTGAGCAATATAATTTCCAGGATGATCAAACTCTGCCAGGGCCTGAGCACAGCTACTGAGTCGTAGGATTGCGGAATGAGCCCTGTGCTGCCACCGCAGAAGATTGCTCCCTGAGGCCCTGGCACTGTCCTGTTGATGAGGCATCTCCAGTGCCCCCACCCCCTGCTGAGGTGAATTCTTCTTCTGACTCACCAGCTGGGCCACAGCCCAGAGAAAGCCTCAATTATTCTGCCTTCTGGAGACCATGGCTCATGTGCGGCCTCAGCCACCCCACGTTCACACAGAAAGCCTCGAGCTCCCAATCGCACTCTCAAAGGGACACCAACAACTTCAGTGTGGGCTCTTGCCTCCACACTGACCAAGGAACTAGACTACCATGCTCCAAGTAGAAATATGGGGCCAAGCTCAGCGGCAAATGGCACCATGGTCCTTAGAAGCAGGGACTTGGTGACTTAGCCTCATAGCTGACCCGAGGTCCAGCAGGTAACAGAGATCATGGAGTACTCGGTGTCTGAGGCTTAGAGGGGACAGAAGCTCTTTGCAACCTTGAGGGGTACAGAGAGACTAAGGCTGAAAACAGGCAGCGGAGCAGACATTTGAGTTCACAGTGCTGGAGCCCAGGAGGGCAGAAAGGAAGGGGGCAGGTAGCCACAGATGCAAAGACGGGGGGGCCTAGCTGGCAGCACAGTAGGGCCAAGTGACAAAATGTTAGAATCCTTAGAATCTGTCCTCCCCGCGGCCCAGGGCTGTCCTTCTGCTCTGAGGGGCTCTCCTGAAGTTCCAGAGATGAGAAATGCTTCAGAGAACCTCTCTGTGGTGCAGCCTCCCAGGAAGGCCCATCTATGACACCTACCCTAAGAGTCCCTGTCTGGAGAAGACAGAGAGCAGAGAAGCCCCTGGCCTATGGACTGTCCAGAAGATTCAACTGTTGCCCCTTCCTGCACTCACCAGCCCTGCACTGCAGGGTCTCCCTGCACCAGCTGCCGTGATTCTGATGATCTGAAGACTGTTGGGCCCCCAGAGAAAGACAGAGGGAAGCCAGAAGTGCCTCAGAGTCTGGGAGAAGGTGCTTCTCATGCCTCCTTCTCTGAACTCTGAAGGAGGTTAGCAGGTTGGTCATCTCCACAGGGCACTGCTCAGGAGCAGAGATGTAAGAGGCTGGGTGACCCAGAGCCACCACCAAGAAACCCAGACCATGGCCACGTCTAGCTCTTCCTGGCCTTCCAAAGCGTCTCTGAAAGATAGTCTGGGGCTAATTACACCTCGTGATTTCCAGACACAAACAGAAAACCCCTGTGCACCCCCAGCCTGCCCCACAGAGGAAGCCCCTACGTGCCCCAATAATCTGGGGACCCAGGTTGGAGCTCACCGTGTATCTGGTTTAATGATCACCCGGTGCTGTAATTAGATATTAAAAATCTCACTATGCCTTCATAGAATAACATGGAATAATAAAGTATCATAGTTATAAAGTCATCAAAATGTAATAAAACGGCATTACAAAGACTTAAATTTTAACGATGGTTTTTAGTCTGTCACTTAGTATGTAATTAAAGTTACAAAATAAGATAAAATAATGAAAATGGAGCAATGTGGGGCCAGGGACTGGAGGTTTCAGCTCAATCCACAGTGGCCATGTGGAAAGGCAGCGTGACCTCTGGAGACTATGGTCTCTATCAGGGGTCTGGCCAGACATGGCTGACTTTCCACAGGCCTCTTCTCAGTGGTCAGGGCCCACCCTCTGACTTCCTGAGTGCCCGAAAATAACCCCAGGAGTTGCCCTGCCCCCAGGTATCCTGGAATTCAGTTATGAGTGTCTAACCCTGCCCTGTGAGTGGGTAAGTCCAGGACCCCCACAGGACTCTGATGAATCTTTGGTGACTACAAATCTCTCACCTGACCCAATGCCTCCAGGGACCAAGGGCTACTCCGATGGGGAGGGGGCAGCACCTAAGCTGTTGTACCAAGCTTGTCGTGTGCCAGGCTGTGCCAGGTAGGGCCCCAGGTGTCCAGATCTAGTCCAGTAGTATGCAGGCCATAGCAGATATTCTACAACTAGAACGACCTGCCCCTATGCAGCCAAGAAGGGTGATCTAGCAGAGACAGGCAGAGGGACAATGAGCCATCCCACAGGGCAAAGCCATAGATCCATGGACCAATCATAGCTACACTACTAACATAGGAAAGCTTCACTCAGTGGGTCAAAACTGATGCCCCAGAACTCTGCTCATGCTATGAGTCTCAGACTGACTCAACTGTTGGCCTCACCTGACCTTGAGCACAGTCTCAGATTGGGCCTGAATCCTGGCCTGAGACAGAGCCTGAATCCTTGTTTCAGCCTGAGCCCTAGTCCCAGCTACAGTGCTTCCAGTTTCCCTTATTTTCACTGCACCTGCAACTTCTCTGGGAGTTTTAAACTGGCCTGCTGGATGTGTCCGTAACAGAGCTCGGAGCAAACCGTTCCCAGCCTCTCGCTGCTCTTCCCTCCACTCTGGTGCTCTCTCGGTTCTAGGTGGCAGGCATTCAGGACGGGTAGCTAGGAAGTCATTCTGCAAGGTAGTTTCCAAAGGGGCCGGTTCACAATTGTCTGACACCCAGGGAGAGCGGTCACCCTCCCACACACCCGTCCAGCCTCCACCCATACTCTGGTTTCCTGTGATTCTTTCATGTAGCCGCAGGGCTGTCCCATGCTGTCTGCACTTCTGCTCAGGACAACTGAGCTAAGACCCTTCTCCCTCAGTCATGGTCCTCAGTCCTTTTCCGGGTGGTTCAGACACAGCTCAGGTCAGCAGGGACAGCAGTTCAGGCCAGGCCAGCCACACAAGTCGGGGCCTGCCTGACGCTGCAAGGCGCCCTCTGAGCTCCCTTGAGCCCAGCCTAGCACAGTATCCCCTTCAGGCCGCAGTGGCCAGCAAGTGTGCACTCTCCAGAAAGAAGGGGCCTGTTGCCTCACCGTACATCATCCTTCAAAAAGAAACCGAGACACTGGGGTGCCTCTCTGTGGTCCCATAAATCTGGAGAGGAGGGGGCCGTGCTCAGAAAGCTGAGCCTTTTGAATCTAAATGGCCAATTTGGTCAATGAATCAATTTCACTGGGCTGAGGCGAGCGCACAGATGAAAGCAGTTTTAAGACCTGTTTAAAGCAGCAAGAGCCTCTTTGTTCCTGCCTTCTTCATACTGCCGCCCTCCAATATTTCATCTGTATTCATTTTTATGACTTTCCAAATTACAGATGTCAGCTAAAAAACTGACAAAAGAAAGTACGAGAAGAGGAGGCAACAGCTGCTGTGAGAAAGAAAGGCCGAGTTACCCCACGGATGAGGGCACCAGCGTGTGAGTCGGGTCCTCAGCACATCCCTCAGGATCCAAGCCTTGGCCTTCCCACATCTGGGAATACACATCTTGAGGTGCAGGGAGCCCAGAGTGGGAAAGACTAGTGAATCGGGAGAGCAGCTCAGAAAGGCCACTCTTGGACATGGATTTTCTTCTTCATTCCCACTGTGCCCAAGCTGGGAGCCAAGGTCACAGTTTCACCCTTGGGGATTCGTGTTCTGATGGTTTGGAACAAGTCCGACCCAAGCAGCTGAAATGTAACACACACGCTATCTTTTATAGATGAGGTGCTTCCTTGGCAGTTCACAGTGTAAGGAGATCACGGGGTCAAGACTCTGGGGCAAGGCTCAGCAGGGCCGGTAGGAACATGTCAGTCTTTCTTCCTGCTCTCCTGATTCCTGTGGCAATGACCCAAGCTGAGGAAGGCAGCTGAACGGCAATAAAACTTTATTTATGAAAAGTGAGCAGTGGGCCAGATTGAGCCAGCAGCCCAGGACCACAGAATGTCCACACTGAGTATTTGTGTGACCCCCTGCCTCTTCTGTAACACCCAGTTCCAACCCCACTGCAGAGCAATGTTTCCCTTCACTCCAGTTCCCACGCAGAGCTTTCATGTCTCCCAATTCTTCTCACTCTTTTCATCATTTTCTCTAAATGCTTGACATAAACATATTGGTAACCAGGGTCTTATGTTCTTGTTCAGTGGCCTCTGTCATCTCTGGGGTGGCCTCTCTCCTGTTTCTGGTCATGTCTTTTACATCTTTGTCGTCTGACATTCTTGTTTGGATGCTGGGCATTGCCCTGGAGAGCGCATGGAGCTGGGCCCTGGATTGACTTACATTCCTTGGAAGAGCATGGGCTTCATCTGGTAGCAGCTGGGTCTACTGAAGGAGGCTGATCTTTGGAGGATTGATTTGATGCTGCGGGGCAGAGTGGTCTTTCCTCCAGCATGGGTTCCAATGTGAACCCAGAACTCTCCTGTGGTCTCTGCCAAACACTAGGCACACTCCTAGCACTCTGAACCTTGTTGGGGGACTTAAATGATTCTGAGGCACTTGTCTTACAGCTCCTTGCTTCTTGCTCTTCCTCCAGGCTTTCCTGGAGTTCACCCCCTCCACGGGACAGTCACTCAGGCAGACACCCATGAAGTCCCCTACCCAGAGTACTAGAGCTCTCTTTCTACCCCTTCTCTAGTATCCTGCTCTGCAAAAGCTAGCCATCTCAGCCTCTCAACCTTTGAGTCTGTCTTTCCTCCACCTGGTGTGAGCACTGAGTCACATGGGCTCCTCCCGGCACTGGACAAAAAGTGGTCACCACAGGATGATGGAGGGAAAGCTGAAGAATTTCCAGTCAGCCCCTGGGAAGCAGTACTTCACTCAATCCAACAGACATGCCTGTCTCCATGACATAACTGCTGTCCCACCACCTAGTCTCCAGCCACCTGGAGACTTCTTACAGGCCTGTGAGCCTCCCTTGATGCTTTCTCAGGGGTGGGTGACTCGGCCCGGTATGTTGTCCACTTGGTGTCTCAGAGCAGCCACTTCTGATTTGCTGTCTGATTTCCTACTATTTAAGACATAAAGTGAGGAGGCTCTACCTGAGACCCACGGTAGGACCAGGCTCTGAAGTCTAGGTGGAGCACCATAGGAACCACTGGGCCAATTCAGATAGACTGGCAGGGCCAAGTCAGAGCCCTGGGTAGCTTCTGGCCACATATGACTTTTGCCTACTTCTCTTACCCTGAACCACAGTCCACAGCTGTCCAACCAGTCCTTCCACAAGCCTAGGCATTAGCTCATGGCTCTGAATTCTGTGTAAACATGTATGTGTACGCGCGCACACACAGACACACAGACACTCACAGTAACTCTCTACCAGGCATGATCTGCCCAATGAGCTCTTCTGGAAGCAGCCTGGCTGTGTCACCACACCAAGCTCTGGTAGCAGCCCTTTCCCACTCGGCTGTCCAGGTGGCCCAAGTGCCAGTCCTCTGAAGAAGGCTCTCATACATGTCACCCCTGCCTACACCAAGAGCATGTCTCCAGATACGCTTTCAGACCTGGATATGGGCAACTTCAGGCACAGATCTCTGCTCAGTGCGGATGTCACACCTCCTGGAGACCAAGGGTGGAGCTAGCGCTCAGCCTGTGCTCAGCTGGGGGACTCTTGGGTGAGTTAGAGGTACACACTCATACCAGCTTGGGATGGGAGTAAAAAGATGATTCCCATTGCCCTGGTCCCACCACGTTCAAGGTTCAGTCGGCAGTAGGAGGAACACACAGCTTTCTCAACTGGTGTCTGTCTACAAACAGTAGAGTATCCCTTCATAGCTCAAAGACCTTGCTCCTTGAGGTCTTTGATTGTCTGCCATGCAGCCTTGACCCCTGATGCTAACAATGTTCAGGGCTGTGAAGGCCAAGGCAAGGCTACCCACAGAGGATGGTGGCCAAGCCTCACCCTGGAAACCCTCCAGGAGGCACTCCCACCCGCTAGCTCTGCCCCCTGGCAGGCCTGGGGTGTGGTTCCCTCTGCTCTACCACAGTCATTTTCTCCACTGGCCTCTTTCTGCCTCTGAGCTACCACTTTTGGCTCCAGCAACAGCAAACCCGTCTTCACTGACTCAAACTTGCTGAGATTGGAAGGTCTAAAGGGCTGCAAGAGGCGTGTGTCACACCCCAAGATGTGGGACTCCTTCGGCTGCCAGCAAACACTACAGGAGCCATTACCTGCCCATAGGGCTCAGGGACTGATGAGGGACTGAGGATTCCAAATAATCCTTCAAGACTCCTCATCAACTACAGGTGACCCTGACTGTGCCACCCTGGTTGCTGCAGAGGTAAGACACCCTGGTCTCTGAAGGGACACCCCAATCTCTGCAGGACGTCTGGGGAAGACACCATATTAAGCCTTCTGTCTATACAAGCAGGTCCTTTCATGTGTGTCATTTACCAAGGATATCAAGAAGCAGAGAATGAGCCACTCCCACCCGCCCATCCCCTACCTGCTGACCCCCACGCCCGCTTCCTGCCCAATTCTAGCCAGCTTCTTTCCTGTGGGAGTCCAGGAATCATCTCCTTCACCATTGGCTCGCCTAGCCTCCCTGGTGGCCCCACTCCTGTCCCTGCTAGAAACCACTGTATCTGCAGCTCCCTGCTGCCCCCTCAGCCCAGGCCTTCCCCCCACATCCAACCCGTCTCCCTTTTCCTCACCCGAGCCCACAGAAAGGTCCCTCTCTCCGTCATTGAGGATTGCCTGGTGGACTGGGGTTAGTATGTCTCCTGGGGACTTCAAGAGTCAGACTGCAGCAAGAGGGTCAGTAGCACTGAGTCCCTCTGGGTTCTTGGGAAAGGAAGGGAAGAGTAAAGAGGTGATTGGTCCTGGCAGCAGCTGCCCCTCACTCCTAGCTAACCTCAGCCTAGAAGGCTTCGGCCCATCCCTGGAGCTGTGTATGCCTGTGACCAACACAACACGGTCTAGGCTGCCTACAGTGCTAGGATACAATGGCCCTAACTACTGTGCCCCCATCACCTAAGGAGGCGCCATGGCCTGCACCTCTCTACCTGCAGGAAAGGTCTTAAACAGCTCATCGTCCTTCTTAGTTATTTCCGCCTGCCTTCTTATGCCACTCCAAGGCTTGGGTCCCAGCCACTGAGCAGGTGAGTGTCTCCCTTTGAGATCATATGTCCTCACCAGGGAGCTTCAGTGGGCTTCTGGCTGAGCCCACCCCTTTCAGCAAGGACACAACACACTATGTGACCTCACTAGGCTTGGTGATTGGATGACATCCCAACCAGGATGACTGCCTACCGCCTGTTCTGCGCCCACCCAGGTTCTTCCACGGTTCATGATGTCTGTGATCTGATATTTGGAGAGAATGGGGCAAAGGCAATTTTACCACTGCAATCAAACCAGCAACATGCTTCTCTGATGGTTTTAATGAGAGTCTTTCTATCTCCTCTGACTGAGCTGGCAGACGGTAACCCCATGTATGAGGTCAAAATGAATGTCATTTGGTCCCCAGCAGAACCGAGAGCCGTCGCCACGGAGCTTGGCTAATCTGCTCCGGCATCCGACAGGAGTGATCAGAAGATACCTCACAGGAAATTGTCTTCCCCCTTGTAACCATAACAACAGAGGAGAACAGCCCTGCTTAACTGTCCAGGCCAGTCTTTATCAACCTGTAACCAAACCTGCAAGGCAAAAGCAGAGTCCAGGCTGAGTCCAGCTTTTCAAGGGCATCAGTATTTGAAGTTCCTCCCCTCTCCTGGCCCATTGAACAAGGACAGTTGGCATGTTCCAGAGAATAGAGTGGGGTCATCGGAGGGAAACATGGGCCTCGTGGCACAGTGCTGTGGGCTGTGGTATCTGCCTGGGAGGCTCCGATAGCAATTATCACCACCCAGAACCTTCACAGGCCCAGAGTCATGAGAACACAGCTATCTTGGCCCAGATTGCAGCTCAGGGTTCTGCTCACATCACTGACTCTACACACAGTACTGCAGAAATACTGCTGAGAGAAATGAAGGGCTCCCTTGACAGAGAGGTACCACACATGTGGGGAGAAGCCTCTGACTGGGGAGAGTCAAGGCACTTGCCTCAAAATCCCGGCAGGCTTTTTAGCAAGGCTGCCCTGTTGGTTCTAGAATGTATTCAGGAATCATGCTAGTCCGCTTTTGTTACCGTGATGAGACAGCTGAGAAAAATACCTCATGGAGGAAAGGCTTGTTGGCTTCGTTACTTCAGATCTGTGACAAAGAAGAACGCAACGCCATCGAGACTGGTGAGGGAAAGCTGCTTGCTTCCAACCAAACAGGAGCGGGGGTGGGGTGGGGAGAGAGGCAAGCCAAAGTACAACTTCCCAGGGTTTTTGGAGATGGCTCAGGTGCTTAAGTGCTTGCCTTGCAAGAATGAAAACCTCAATTCAATGCCCAGAACCCATGTTTTAAAAGAAAAGGTAGGCATGATGGCACACATTTGCCTTCTGAGCAATGGGGAGGTAGAGACAAACAGGTTTTTAGGGCTCACAGCCCGATAACCTCACCTGACTTGATGGCTTTCAGGCTCATGAGAGAGCTGGTCTACACACACATGCGCACACACACACACACACACACACACTCATGCACATGTGTGTATACACACACATACACACGTGTATACACACACATACACACGTGTACACACATGCATGCATACACACACACAGGTGAAAGGCATCTGAAGAAAGATGCTTGGGATTGTCCTCTGACTGCCTCACCTGATCACTGTGGACAGACAGACAGACAGACAGACACAGAAAACACATGCCCCAGTGGCAATACTTCTAACTTCCTTCGATTATATCTGCTTCCTACATTTCCCTACCCCTCCATAATGCCATCATGTTATGTCTCTGTCCAGAAGTAATCCACAGGCCCAGTGTGGCAGCACAGTTTTTAGTCCCAGCACTCGGGAGGCAGAGGCAGGTAGACCACTGTGAGTTTGAGGCCAGCATGGTCTACATAGCAAGCTCCAGGACAGTGAAGGCTACATAGTAAGACCTTATCTCAAAGTGGATAGATGATAGATAGATAGATAGATAGATAGATAGATAGATAGATAGATAGACAGACAGATATAGCTCCATTTATTAAGTCTGGCGCTCTCTGGGGAGGCCCTCATATACGCCCAGAGGATTGCTTTGCCAGTTTCATAAGCATTTCTCAACCACAACCCAATCAATTAGGCAATGAAAATCACACCACCCAAGCATTCTGCCCTCTGGTCTCGACCCCAGCTTCTTGCTGTCAGACCTCATCCAGCTGCCCCTTGGCTTTGCTCAGGGCTCTTGGGTATGACTGGAGTCAGTAGTGCTAAAGTAGCTTTTGCTAGTGAGATGCACAATTCCCTATTAAACCTAGGTTCCCCAGCCATAACCAGGAACCACACCATAGGTCACAGCACAGTACAGAGGCAGAGGGTCTGGGTGGCATCTTACCAGCATTGAGTTATGGAGAGTTCAGCAAAGGACAGGGCCCTAAGTAATCCACTCCTACCAGTTTTCCCAAGACACCTTTGCCCCATATAGCAGTGCCAGCCAGCAAGGCCCTGAGGTCCACTCCTGGGGCTCCATCTTCAGGTCTTTCCCTGATTGTCTTCTGACCTTATACAGAGGCAGAATATCCTACTACCAAGTCACTTCCAGGTCAGTTCACCTACAGACTCCTATGCCAGCCTGCTGCCTCTCAACATATTCTTGGAGGGAGCTGACCTCTGGCCCTCCAAAGGCATGTAAGAAGTGTCTTAGTGGCAGACAAGGGGAAGAAAGGGCGTGATAGTGAGCTGACACACACCCCTTCCCCTCGCGCCCCTGCATATGGGGATACCGCTAACCTCCTGCCCTTGTTCTGGGGCTGTCTATTGGCTAAGAAAGTTGCCCACTCACAGAGCTGGTGCAGGTCTGCAAACCCGCCTGGCTGCACCCCCAGCCTAGGGACCATCAGCCAGAGGCAGAGGAGGACCAGCACACGGGCAATTTTCTCCAGAAACAAATGGAGAGAAATTGCTCTAACAGGCGAACAGCCTCTGTTTCAAGCTAATTTCCACATAATAGAATCAAACTGCTTCCCTTTCCTCTCCTCTGTCTCCTCTGCATAATTTGACAAATTGCAAACGCGATTTGATTCAGGGCTTGAACACAGGCTCAGATTCTTTGCAACAGTCATAGACAAAAGACAGTAAAGAGAAGGCCGAGGGTCCCCACAAAGTGCTGGTTACTGCACCCCTTAGGAGGGGAAAGTACAGGGACTATCAGTGTCACAGGTCCCAGAAGCTGCTCCACACTCACTGAGGAAGGAGGGATCCGTGGGGACAGAAGCCAGGGGCTGGCCAAGCTCAACATTCCTCCACCCCTCACCACCGGCGAGTGTGCCATCTGGGAAGGGCCTCGGTCCAGGGATTTGATATGCAATATGTCCTGGGAGCCTCGAGGGGGGAGGCTCTGGGTGTGCCTGGCACCCCTAGCCTCACACCCAGCCAAAATCAGGACTTGTGCTTGCACTGCGATTCAGCGACATGGTGAGAGGGGGCCCAGCCAGGAGAGCAGCTGCGCTCTGTCCTGCCCACGAAGCTGACAGACCCTAGCCTGGCTCCCAGCTCTACATCCACCCACATCCTTCCACTTCTCATGTGGGATCCCAACTAGTTCATGCCTGTCCCGGCACCATCCACCCTGGTTCTTTTCCATGAACAGACATACAGACTAGCACATCCCACATGAGCTTCTCCCAGTCCAGCACACAGTAGGTGAACATGCCTCCACATACATGCAGACATACAGACTAGTACATCCCACATGAGCTTCTCCCAGTCCAGCACACAGTGGGTGAAGATGCCTCCACATACATGAAAACATACAGACTAGTACATCCCACATGAGCTTCTCCCAGTCCAGCACACAGTAGGTGAACATGCCTCCACATACATGCAGACATACAGACTAGTACATCCCACATGAGCTTCTCCCAGTCCAGCACACAGTGGGTGAAGATGCCTCCACATACATGAAAACATACAGACTAGTACATCCCACATGAGCTTCTCCCAGTCCAGCACACAGTAGGTGAACATGCCTCCACATACATGCAGACATACATGCAGACATACAGATTAGTGCATCCTACATGAGCCTCTCCCATTGCAACATACAGTAGGTGCACATGCTACAGCCTGCCTGGGAGCACTGAGACCCCTGCAGATCTTCCTACCCTCAGCTGATGTACATGGGACACAAAAATGCTGTTTTTTAAGGAGAAACTGTTATTTCTAGCAGTACTTATTTTAAAATTATACAACGCTCCATTAAAACAGGCTCAACCATTAAAGGTGTCCATCTCCTGTACTACCACCCCGAGTCCCTCCAGGTGCCTGGCGTCTTCATCAGGTGTACCTGTAAGCAAATGGCCCCACAGAGAGGCACAGATCCCATTCACCCTCTGACCCTGAGTTGCAGGCTTGGAATTAACAGCCTACCCACCTCTGGGTAACACAGTAAAAACAACTGGAGAGTCTAACTAAGGGACACCACAAAGAATAGGGGCTTACTCTGGCCATAGGAGACTCTCGGGGGCACTCAGAGAGCCACAGGTCCTTCTGGGAGCTGAGGATACGGAATGAGAAAGAGCAACAGGAACCAAATGACAGAAGGCAGGGTCCTGAGAACACTGCATGGGGGAGCCAAGGGGTGGCCCAAGCTGGACCTCAGGGGCCAGGCAAGGGTCCTGGCTAGGAAGGGCACCTGAGATGCCCCGGAAATGGAGGCATTCTAGAGACCAGTACATGCATGTACAATGCAAACCTACTGAATACAACTGGACAAACGGGCTTAAGGAGGTGAGTCTGTTGGCAAATTGTCTACTGTGTTTCAAAGCCAAAATTATGTGCTTTCAGAACAACATGTGGTCTTTGACAAGTTGGCCCCACAAAGCGACTGATCAAGAGCAGACTTGTGGCACGTGGTCATCTACACATGCCTGAGGCCCAGAGGGGAAAGACCTGGCAGCCAAGGGGAGGAGGAGCCACCCTGTCTTCTGATCGCCTCTGGAGGGCAGAATTAGGCATCACACATGACTACATCACACATGAAGAAAACAAAACACAACCCCACACACACAAGGATGTGCAGCCTGTGGAAGAAGTACAGGGCTCCAAGGCTCTGAAGAAGAAAGGCGTTTCTGTGGGCCGAGTCTCAGCCCTGAGGGCCCTTGAGCTTCCTGCCTACTCAGTGGTCACCAGAATAACCCAGGAAACAGCATCCAGACATGCCGGCTATTTCTTAAAGTTAGGTGAGGAAAGGTGGATTCCCACTGCAGACAAGGGGTTAATTTGGTCTCATAGTAGTTGGTGGCAGCCACATAAATGATTTGGTGAGTTTTTTTAAATAAAAATATGTCGCATCTCCTGCTGTGGGTATAGACCACAATGCCATATGGGAGCTGCTGGCCCGTTGCTAGATGCCAACTTGCACCTTAATGCCAAGTAGGAGCTGCGTGGCACTACCTCACAGTGCTGTGCCCTGACATTTCTTACGGGCACCCACACTCACCCTCTTCAGGAATATTACAGTCTATTGTGGGCGCTAGAGCTGAGGCAGGTAACCTGGCCGGGGCTCAGTGGGTGCCGCCACACAACCAGACTCCCACATTGAGCTGGGGGTCAGTAAGGAGAAATGGGAGTTTGTCACCGGGGACAAACTCGGCTGAGCCTAAAGGGAGTCCACTGTCAGCACTGTGGTTGTGGCACTAGGCTGGAGGCTGAGGAGGGTGTCCCCGTGAAGTGACATTTACATAAAAAACTCAAAGAATGCCAGTCTGAGGAAGGAAGGTTCAAGGAGCTTGGTGTGGGGCATTGGGAAGACATATTGGAAACTGAGGCAAGGCAGATATGGTGAGTTACAGGGAGACTGCCAGTGGAGGGGAGCCCAAGACGACAGAGCAGGAGAGGGCAGGAGGACGGACAGCACCCACCAGGCTGGACCACACAGATCCCGCCATCATGCTGGCCTGGACACCAGGCTGGACCACACAGATCCCGCCATCATGCCGGCCTGAACACCAGGCTGGACCTCACAGATCCCGCCATCATGCCGGCCTGGACACCAGGCTGGACCTCACAGATCCCGCCATCATGCTGGCCTGGACACCAGGCTAGACCACAGATCCCGCCATCATGCTGGCCTGGACACCAGGCTGGACCTCACAGATCCTGCCATCATGCCGGCCTGAACACCAGGCTGGACCTCACAGATCCCGCCATCATGCCGGCCTGGACACCAGGCTAGACCACAGATCCCGCCATCATGCCAGCCTGGACACCAGGCTAGACCACAGATCCCGCCATCATGCCGGCCTGGAAGGTTTTGAGTAGTAGAGATACAACATATGTGTATTTCAAGAAGGTGTTTCAAGGCCATGTGTTCACCAAAGATGAGGATCGTGGCTCATCCTCACAGCAGAAAGTTCCTCAGCCAGGAAAGGAAGGAAAACTGGTCAAATACAAGGTGGAACTGGACCTCAACACAGGGAGAAAGTGAACGTAAAGGGTGCTTCTGTGAGATGATAATATAATTACATACACCCTTTCCTTTTCCTCCTATACTCCCTTAATCTTTTCAAATTCATGCCTCTTTATTGTTATATAATGTATATATTTATACATAAATATGTACATATTTATGTATACAGATACCTATGTATACACATGTGTATATATGTATATGTAATATATGTATATACATAAATATGTAAGTACAGCTAGCTCAATCTGTATAATGTTACTTTTAAGTATGTTTTCAGGGACGCCCATTTGGTATTAGATGACTAATTGGTGTGTCTTGGAGTCTTGGAGTCTTGGAGGAGAACCTATTATATTAAAACAGTGCAAATCCTAACTATATTCTAAATATTTGTCCTTAGACCCACAGATCAGTGCAGTCCTCGTCCAACATCAAGGAAACTTCTCTCCGCAACAGATGGAGACCATACAGAAACAACACTAATCAAACACAGAGTTGTGAGGCCCCAGTCCCCATGGACACATTTATAAAACTGGTACCTAAGGCTCTGGAATCATTGCAGAATGGGGGCAGAAAGGTTCTAACACCCAGAGGATCAGGGAGTCACTATAGACTTTCTCCTAGGAACGTCAGAAACTACACCCAGAAAGTCTCACCAACGTGACTGCCCAAACAGGAGCTGGACAAACACAGAGGCATGCTAACATGGATGGAGAGGGAATCCCGGGAAGCAAACAGAAGAGATGCAAGGCAGACCCCAGGATCTTGGCTGCAATCCCTCTCCAGGGTGAGGGCCGATTCAATCCGGGGCGGACTGCATCCCCATGCCTGCTGCTTCCCCATGCCTGCATCCCCATGCCTGCCTCCCCATGCCTGTATCCCCATGCCTGCATCCCCATGCCTGCCTCCCCATGCCTGCCTCCCCACAACTGCATCCCCATGCCTGCCTCCCCATGCCTGCCTCCCCATGCCTGCCTCCCCATGCCTGCCTCCCCATGCCTGCATCCCCATGCCTGCATCCCCATGCTCTTTGTTCTTGTGATAGGACCTGGTAGAGTCAGGGTGTAACTGTGTTAAATGGCTCCCTCCCTCGGGCATTCTCAATGTTGCATCTGTCTTCTTGCCATCTGCACAGGTTTTGGGTGGGATAGATTTCCAGTTTTCCAAACGAGGGCTTGGGAAGCCCCCTTCAATCCTCCACTGTCTGGAGGTGCTGTGCTCCAGGGTCACTTGAGGTTATAAACACAGCCCCATTTAGACAGCAGAATAACCCCAGTGCATGAACTGGCTTTTTGGAGCCCATTCCCTATGGAGGGGTTCCTTGCTCAGCCATGATACATGGGGGCGGGGGTGGAGCTTGGTCCTTCATAAACTTGATATACCACACTTTGTAGACTCCCCATGGGAGGCCTTACCCTTTCTGAGGAGTGGATGGGGGTTGAGCGAGGGGAAGGTGGGGGTATGGGAGAAGGGGAAGAAGGGGGAACTGTGGTTGGTATGAAAACAAACAAACAAAAAAACAACTTTTAAATAAAATATTTTTTAAAAAATGCCTGGTCCCTTCTGGGAATCAAATGGAGAGCCTACAGGAGACAAGGAATCTCTCTCCTGGGGAGCTGCTGCCCTGCCCACTCCCTGGGGGTGAGAGAGGGCTAAGGGTCCCTCTGCTCTGAGGCCTGGTCACAAAAAGCTTTCCCTTCCCTTTCTCCCTTTCTCTTCCTCTCTGCCTCTTCCTCCTCTCCTCCTCCCTCCCTCCCTTCCTCCCTCTCTGTCTGTTCTTCCTCTGGTCTGTACTGGAGCCCCTGCATGACATGGTCATGGTCACATAGAGTATGGGATCCTCCGTACCCAGCCCTCTCTTGGGCAGATGCAACATGTCCCATTGCCCTGGTGTGGCCCCTGGGCCCATCTGCACCCAGATGTGGGCACAGCCTCCCATCTGCACCCAGGAGCACAGGTGGGGCTCCAGTACCCTGGTCCACACCCTCCACCCCACCTCTTACTCTGCTCTTGCATCCCGGGGTGGTAGGGGAGGGACAGAGAGCAGGGCGGACTGACAACAGGACCATTCTTTGCAGCCTGAGGCTGGTTATACTTTCTTTGGAAAATCCATACACACACGGATTCAAATCCTCATGGTTGTCTCAGGGACATGCCATCTCAGCGCTTCCGTAGGGACCTTCAAAGTGGCACATATTATACCTGAAACATTCTGCTAGCTGTTCCCAGGACTGGGCTTGCTCGGGAGCCAGTGCACCCAGGCCCAGGCACCCGAGCCTTCCTGAACCCATGCCTCTCCAGTGTTGCTTTCTTCCCAGTGCTCGCTCCTCACAGGTGATGAGCCTGTGGCCCACCCAGTCCTTGCTTCACACACCCCGATGTCCCCTCTGGTGTCCTAGTCACTGTGGTCCATTTGTTACAGCTAGTTCGCCAGTGTTGGTATGGTTAACGGAAGCCCAGGCTCAACGGGGGTTTCCTCATCTTTCTCTGGTGTCAGCTGTCTGCCCTAGGATTCTAACCAGCACCGCAGGGACTGCTCATCACCCGGGACCTCGGGTGTGTGTGTCTGTGTGTATTTGTGTGCATGTGTGTGTATATTTGTGTGCGAGTATTTGTATGTGTCTGTAAGTATTTGTGTGCATGTGCACGTGTGTGTATATTTGTGTGTGTGTTAGTGCATATGCACAGGGAAAGTAGTTCGATACATGAGCTGATTTCAGAGAACTCAGCCCCACGGTAGGAGCTGTTGTCATCTCCTGTAAGACAGGCCCTCCCAGCACCTGTCCTGCCACCCTCTGGTGCCTGGAAGTTACATACCACCTGGTGAATACAATAAGCCAGTAGCTCTGCCCAGCCATTGTTAGTGCTGCTCTTTCATGTCTCAGCTGGTCCCTC
Source organism: Ellobius talpinus (assembly GCA_001685095.1). Classification (NCBI taxonomy): domain Eukaryota; kingdom Metazoa; phylum Chordata; class Mammalia; order Rodentia; family Cricetidae; genus Ellobius; species Ellobius talpinus. The sequence goes on from LOJH01012471.1 coordinate 22,352, forward strand.
TGGAGACAGGGCCTGGAGGAGGCTATGGGGTTACCTACCCTAACTGGACATGCCTCCCCTCTCCCTGCTTCTGCTGAGTGAGCCTCTGGGCACCCTATCCCTGCTGAAGGAGCCTCAGGGGTTCCTAAGGTCCCCACTCGTCTTCCCATCCTGACCTCGGCTTGCCTGACCCAGCTTATCAGTACCTTGCATCCTCCTGCAGGCAGGTGACCCTGGGAATGTTGTACTACAAGGCTTCTCTTGTGGGTCTGGGCTAATCAGTCAGCCTTGGATGAACAGGACTGGTACTCCTGCTGGTGGCCAGCATGGCAGGGTCCCCAGCCAGACAAATCAGACTGGCAGAGGAGCTGTTCCCAGAATGAAGGCAGACTGTACTCCCACATCACGCACAGAAACACTCAAATAGCTTCAAGCTGTTGGTTCAGACAGCAGCGGGATCCCCAAAACAAACAAACAGACATGAAAGGCTGTTAGCTGGCTCCATTCACAGATCCTCCTCACAGCTGAAGCAGATAGGCCATGTGGAGGTGTGGCCAGCAGCTCCTTGGCTTCCTGAGTGGCCTGACTGACCCACCTCCTTCAGGAGGCTCTGCCCACTACAGCCTACCCTCTTCACCTCTTCACATCGACTCCAAGAAGGTGAAAAAGGCCGGTGCTCAGGACAGAGCAGGGCAGGCTGGGGAATCCTGGTCAGTTTTACAAAAGCATTCATCCATCTGTTGCCTTATGGTTCTGGGAAGTGCGATCCCAAACCAGGTGTGGTGAGTGAGAGCATGCTCCCTCTAGAGCCTCTGGAGAGGAGCTTCTCTGCCTCTTCA
>LOJH01012472.1:5751-22991 GCA_001685095.1 Ellobius talpinus
ATGGTGGCTCACAACCATCTGTAATGAGGTCTGGTGCCTCTTCTGGCCTTCAGGTATACACACAGACAGAATATTATATACGTAATAAATAAATATTTTTAAAAAATTGCAATAATTTTTAAGGCTGAATTGTCAGGTCCACAATCAAAGCTTTTAAGAGGTCTTAGGTAGAAACTTGTATTCTTGCAAAGGTCCAAATATGGACTAAGTACTCACAATATAAAGTAATTTAAGTTGTAGAACTGGTTATTAGTATCCTGTTCTATACATATACAAACTGGGCCAATGAAAGTTGAACCTAAGTCAGGAAATGTAAAATCAAGCAAATGTTTAAGGTTGAACTTCAATAACTTCACTGTTTTGACGAAATTAAAAATTCTATAATACCAGCTAACAGAGACTGCAATACATAAAATATGGGTGTCTTGGTATTAGACAGGCTTAAATTGTAAGTGTGGCACCGTTTAGAGTGTGAATTTGGAAAAATGGGTCGTATCTGAAATACCAATGAATGTATCAGAGTTCCTGAGAAAAAAGAACAAGACTGACACAAACAGGTGTTGTGTAACAGCACAGTCGTGCTAAAGGATGCTAAAAGACGCTGTTTTGCAAATAGGCAATGCATTGCAGTAACAAATAGACTTCAGGTATGGTGAGCTGGCTCAGCTGGTAAAATGTTTGTCCTATAAGCCTAACAGTCTGTATTCAACTCCTGGAATGAATTCATGGTAGGAGAGGACCAATTCCTGAACGTTGTCTTCTGACCTTCACACAAATGCCATGGCACACGTGCACACACACATACACACACACACACACACACACACACACCCCAAATCAAAAAATTAAAACAAATTTTGTTTGCTGTTGGGCTAAAGGTGCAAATGCAGAGAAAAAGAGGCTCACTGATGAGAAGGAGTACCCGGTTCCAGAAAGAATATAAGGAGGTCCACATATTCCTAGTTGTTTATTAAAGATTACTGTCCTAGAAGGCACTTACCTGGGATTCTGCTTGCTGGTTTGCCTTCTGCACATCTCCTTGTATCTTGGACTTGTATTTAATACTGACAGTTCACTTACCAGAATACAGAACCGTTTCTTTAGAATTCTCCACAGCTAAAAAAAAACTTAGTCTTTAGTGATGTTCTTAAGGCTATGGATTTCTCATAGAATTTGCTTCCTATGCTTAGAATGCTTCACTGTCTACTTCACTAGGCTCCAAGATGCTGAGAAGGTCCAAACAAGGAGAAGAATACATTCTGGATGTGGTAAACCAGATGTTTACCATTATCAAAGGAGATGGCTCTACAATAAACAGCAAGAAACACAACAGAAAAAAATCTGTATAAAATGGCCTTTTATTTTTAGTGTTATTTAAAGCATCATATATTTATTTTATATAAGAAATAGCTAACACCACAACCTTGTGGTGTGTACCTGTAATCGTATCTCTCAGAAGGCTCAGGCAGGAGAAGCACCAGTTTAAAGTCAGCCTTGGGCCACATACTGAGACCGCATCTCAAAAAAAAAAAAGAAGTCACTCTATTTGAATTTGTCTTTTCATTAAGCATGCATCCTTTCTGCCACAGCCCCAGTTGCCTCTGTCTCATGTATCTTCAGCAAGCTCTAACGCAGGTTGTTCAGCCCCCTAGGCCATTCATTAAATACATCACCCAGGATACAAGAAATTGAAGTTTATTTATTCTTCAGGCTTGTTACCGCAGAGCTTCAGGAAGGCTGTCTCGGCTTCAGGAATTTTCAATCTCAATCCTGCTTCCTGAGAATAAAAGAAGCAAGGCAGAAAGAACACCTCCCTTTACATGTTCAGTTCAACAGCAAACAAAATTTTCTTCAAAAGGTCACTAGCAGGCTTCTCTTTTTCCATGCAACTGTTGGAAAATCTAGAAAACTGAGTGACAGTTAACAATTAATAAAATTATGCCATCTTAAAGCAATCATGATTCCTCTTTGGTATTGGGAATTTTGCTTCCCTGATTACAGTCAGGGTCAGTTTATTACAAAGATGTTGGGAAGGATTTATTCAGTAACTATTCCTGCCAACCCACCCATTTTAAATAACTGTCATTTTCATGTCTAGTACCCTAAAACTCATGTATGGTCTTGAGACCTGGAAAGTTATGAGGAAAAGGTGTTGGCAGACTTCAACTGAGGTGTCTGTCTGGAATGATTTCAGAGGATGATCCTACACTGATGTGATCAATAACCTTGGAGGAACAAAGAGGAACTCTGAGGAGCTGAGTTGGGTGGTCAAGTTCACGGGAGGCTATAAATTCCATCAGTAATCTACAAAGCTACCATGTTGTACTGTGCCTAGAGCTAGGAACGGGTCAATCACATTGCTGCAGGTGTCCAGCACAGGTCTCCCTGTGAGGGTCACGATACAATGAGAGGCACAGGGAGAAAGGACTAGTTTATCTTCCCCCTTGCTTCCTTCCCATCTGCCTGTACTTCCTGGAAGCACCTCCTCAGGATGTCACTCCCTAGCAGCAGCTGGGCACGTTTGCAGTTGTGGTTTTTTTTTTAATGTTCAAAGAATCAGCGTGGGACTGGAGGTAGAACTTAGGAGTGATTGCCTTGGTTAAAACCTTAGTACCAGAGAACAAACGAACCACTCCCATTCATGTCCACGAATAGATTTGTTCTTTACTTATCCCTATTGTGAGTCTCCTTCGCAGAGGGGAAACACACTCCTGCCAGGGGATACCAAGCAGAGGCTGGGAGCACACTATTAGTGAGAAGCTAGCATGATGAGCAATGAACACTGAGAGAGTTGGAGAGTCTTTAGTATATTTCTATGAAAATAATGCCCGTTATCCTCATCAACGATTTTACATCTGACAAATCAGTGTCCACTGTCTACACCATGGTTTTTTAAGCATATTCAGAGTTGTAAAACTACCACCACAATCGATTTAGGGATATTTTGATCTTCCCTCTCTTCAAATGAGCCCTGCACCCATTAACAATCACTCTTTTCTCCCTACCCTGTCTACTAGCACTAGGCAAAATAGTTACCTACTCTCTCTTTAACGATTTAAGCATTCTTGTCTTTTCGTATATATGGCTACTATGCAGTAAGGGGTCTTTTGTATTGACCTCTCTAACTTAGTATTGTTTTCATGGTTGTAGTATATAGCTGTACTTTACTTTCATCTCTATGGCAAACAGGGCCACTATGTGGATATACTGCAGCATGTGCTTAATCCGTTGATGAGCACTTAGCTTATATCCACTTTCGGATATTGTGATATTAGGAGTGAGCCAATGCTGTCATTGTCTTGGGAAAGGCACAGCTGGTTGTGAGGTAGCACTGTGATGAACTCATTGAGGAACACTTCAACTGTTTCCCAGAGTGGCTACGATAGTTTATATGGCCATAAGCAACATATCAGGATTCGTATTTCTCCACAAACTTGGCAGCTCCCGCTATCGCTTGCTTTTGTGTATCGCCATCTTAGGGAGGATGCAGTCCTACCACCCTTTGGTTTTATAACATGAATTTCAGTATGGATATATGGGGGGGACATTGAATCAATCTCTCTAGCCCTCGGGTTCTATATCCTATAACCATCCAACTAGGTATCTGAGGCCTGGTTTGTAAAAGGCTTAGCAATTTATGATGGTAAAAAGGCAGACCCTTCAATGTCGTGGAAGGGAACCAGTTCAGGATCAGTTAGTTGGTCTAATTAGCCAAGATGGATGCAGAGCAGAAGGCCTGATTCATCTAAGAATAAGCAAATGTTGTTGGTATGAATGTAACTCCAAATTGCGCATTTGATTTGTGTATTTAAGGCTTGGGCTTCATGATATTTCACGGAACAGGGCATGTTCAAAATGCTTGCAAAACAGTGGTTGAACAAAGTTGTTATTGACTTTTCAGTTACTCTCCAGGGATCCACTCTCTTGTTCTCTTGTTCTTGACTTTAACATTAATTTGATGGGGACACCGTGATGAACCGTGATTAGCCACGCAGAATCAATCCCATTCTCTGCTGTCTTCCTTTCAACCTGGAAAAATCGCAGTTCCTTCCACTGAGCAGCAAGCTGGCTCTTCAAAGCCTTTCTTCAGAATGCTCGCCTCAGAAATGCTAACCTCATTCCGTGGCGCTTTCTTCCTTACCCCTTTAAGACTCTCACAAGGAGCACCTCTCCCCCGCAGAGGTACAGTGAGTGCTCCCGCACAATCGGCGAGTCTCCTGCCTCAGTGCCCCTTGCCTATCACCGGAGGTGAACCACAGGACTCTCACCTCATCGCTTTTGCTCTTCTTCTTAAGGAGTTCCTTCCTTCCTCGTTGTTTTACTTACCAAACCCCAACACGGGAAGCTGGAGGCTGTGTAACATCAGCCTGGAGGACAATTCAGGAGGCTTCAACTCTCAAGCCCAGCCGGGATCGACTCCGCAGCCCTAACCCCGCCACTACTCGCTCTTCTGTCCGCGCGCTCGGGCAGTTCGGGCGCCCACGGGCGCCCCGGAGCGTCGCCTCCCCCCCAGTCTCGACCCGCAGCACCTGAGCGGCAGGCGAAGACACCACCCCGGACGTCCACAAGCTCCCGCAGCCGAGCTTTCACTGTCGCTGAACAACGGACGTGACGGACAGGAAGTCCCGCCTCATTCATAGGGCGGGCTAGCAAGATGGCGGCGCCCTGGAGCCGGTGAGGTGAGAGGACGCGGGGCTCCCGGGGACAGCTGCACCGGTGCGTTATGGCCGCGTCCCCGCACACCCTCTCCTCGCGCCTTCTCACAGGTATTGTACCCGACCGGGCACTATCGTGGGAGAATTCTTGTCTATTTGCCACGCGCGAGATCTTGGTTCTAGCTGGCTGCAACCTTGGAAGCCCTTGGCTTGTCTCCTGGCAGGAAGGTGACCTTTGGGGTAACCTGAAGGGAAAGGCCACGGAGATGTGGACCAGTTTTTGCCGTAGGCCAGGTGGTCCCTAACGTTTGGTGTCTCGTGCTTCTTTGGGGTTTCAGACAGTGCAAGCTGGCGGGCAGGGTAAACCGGGGGGCTCCACAAGCCTCGGGCTTCTGAGAGCCGCGCTTCCTAGCCACTGCCTTGTGATGACAAGAGGCGCACCTGCCCCCCATGGAGGAGCTTCCTTCCAGCTAGAAGTGTCACGGTGATAACCAGGATAATAGCTGCAGGCTGAATCCCATTGAGACTTAGCCCTGTGCCATCAGGATGGCTCTTTCCGGTTTAAAAGGGCCTTCTGATAAGTATTTATTTATCACAAATTCTTGAACAGGTCTCATATCTTACCTTTTCAGAGAGGCCAACTTCTGCACTCTACCTAAAATAGGAGCCTTTATCTTTCTTTTCTTGTACCACCTTAATTTATCATGGCTAGGACATACTCTAATTATTCACACACGCAATCCAGATGTACATCAATTTAGTACATTTCTCCCAATTAGACACATACTTTGTGAAGGTAGAGATTGCCATTCTCACTAATTCACCCCTTTATCTTTCATGCCCAGAGAAGTTCCTCTCTACATTGACAATGCTCAGTCACTTGTGAATGAATGAGATTGTTCTGGTAGAAATATTTGAAGAGGAGGTTGGTTTTGTTGCTAATATCTGGGGATGATAGCTAGGTGGACCATATGAGAGACAAGATAGTAGAAGTCAAGAACTTCCTTCTCACATCCCAGAAATATTTTGTCGGCCTCACTGTCAGATACAAGCTGCCCACAGTGTCTGACTAGCAGTGTTGATAACAGTGGTTCCAGGAAGTTCTTTTCTCCCCTGGGTTTGTGTGATCTCAATGCAGATCATTTGAGTTTACTATTATTGAGGTAACTGAGAGAGATGATCTCAAAGGTCCCTTCTGGCTCATAAAATAGGGTGGCGATTGGAAGGGAGGGTAGAGGAGGCAAGGTTGGGCAGTATTTGGTAATTGTTGAAGCTGGGGGATAAGTAATAGGGACTCCTTGGATACCTCTGTTTTATATGACTGCCAATTTCCATACTGAAAAGTTTGTGGGTGTTTTTTTTTGGTTGGGTTTTGGGGGTAGGTGGGTTATGAGTCTTTTTTTGAGTCACTTTGTTACTTTCTGTCATTTGTGCTGTGCGTGTTCCTTGATCCTGACCATTGGTACTCATTTTCAGAGGACTCAGCTCTTCTTGTTGCTTGACTATTCTCTTTGTATGGAAGCTTCTCCTGTATATGTTCCTCAGAGAAGCCTTTCTTTCTACTTTTCTGTTCTACATTTCAGCTCTGTATGGGACAATTCTGTTTTGATCGTGAGCCCCACAGTGTAGGAGACAGGTTGCATATGACCCTGCTGTTCTAGGCTTGGTCTCTGGAATGGTGGAATGGAGGAGACTAATAGCTTAGTTGCTAAAATTGGACATACCTTCCTGTTCCTTGGGGGTCTATGCAAGATCCTACTCAGAAGTTTGATGGGGAAGTTGGCAGAGAAGGATCCTTAGGGTTGTTAGCAGGTACTTCTGAGTTTGCTTAGAAAAGTTTAGATTGTTTTCATTTCCATGAAATAAGCTTCAGGAACTTTCAAGCTACTTGTCTCCTTAGCTGATTTTTAAAAAAAGCCCTAGTATTAATAGTGAATAATGGTGATAGGACCATCTCTCCAGATTTTTAAAGCATCTGTTGTAAGCCTTGGGTAGCTTAAAGTGTACATGTGCTTACCCAGGCCTGAAATCGCTCTCATTTTCTAGGTATTTGTTCATGAACACATGACACACTTTGACTAAACCAAGGGTTGTTATCATTTACAATTTCATTTTCCAAGTTATGTTCTGCCTGCCCTCCCCCAGGATTTTTGTTACTGCCATTCTGTAAAATTTCAACTTGGCCCACCTAATCTTGAAAGCATTTCCAAAGTGGTTCCAAGGCAAACACATATCCATCCATTTGAAAGTGAGCATGCCATAATTATGGTTTGAGGATTTGGCTCACCTCTACTTTAAGATAATGGCCTTGTGGTTCCAGAGGTGGGGCTTGTTTTCACAGTTGAGGAAGGCTACCTGGGCTTGTCAGTCACCAAACATCACTTCACTTTATTATCTGGCAAGTGTCCAGTAGCTGTGGTAGCAAAGGTGACTAAAGGAGAGATGGGCATTAAAGAACTAAACACTGTGATGATGGTGTTTAGAGAATTCTTTCCTTGGGGAGATGGAAACAGTGCCTATCCCTCATCATAAGGTCCTAATGAAGAACCAAATTATGATTCCACCAACGTCCAACTGGGGAACCAATGTGTTTATTGGGTTGCTTATAGAACATGGGTGAGGGGTTACTGGTAGGAGTAGAGGGATCGCAGAGCAGCTGCACTTGCAAGTTTGTCCCCAGTGTGGATGATGGTGCCCCTCCAGTGAACCTTTCCCAGCCTTTGACTCTAGCACCTCTGAGCCCTGAGGCCACATGCAGTTAAGGCAGAACTGCAAACAAATAGTGAGGAGTGGCTGGAATCTCAGATGAGAGTCCAAGCCCTCCCCAGTGCCTTGTCTATGAGGGAAGGTCAACAGCTAGCAAGCTGGATCCTGATGGACTTTTGCAAGCAGGTGTAGCTGGTCTGACAAAGATGGAGGCTGTTTTGTTCAGAGGACTGCATTCTTCAACAGTTTGCATTAAGAAGTGCTATCATGGGACTCGAGAGATGGCTCAGCAGTTAAGAGCACTGACTCTTGTTCCAGAAGATTTGGGTTCAATTCCCAGCATCCACATGACAACTTGCAACTGCCTGTAACTCTGCCTCCAGGGTATCTGACACTCTCCCACAGATATACAGGGAAAACACCAATGCACATAAAAATAATAAATAAGTCGTTGAAAAGAAGAAGTGCTATCATCAGATGCAGAGACCCACAGCCAAACATTAGGGGAGCTGGGGAATCCTGTGAAAGGGGAGGAAGGGTTGTAGGAGTGAGCATCAAAGGCACCACAGAATATGGCCCACAGAATCAACTAACCAGGGCTCATAGGGGTTCACAGAGATGAAGTGACAACCAGAAAGCCTGTATGAATCTGACCTAAGTCCTCTACATACACATTATGGTTATATAGCTTGGTGTTCTTGTGGGACTTCTAGCAGTGTGAGCAGGGGCTGTTTCTGACTCTTGCCTGCTCTTGGAACTCTTTCCCTCCTCTGGGTTTTCTCATATATGTGGGGATGTGCCTAGTATTAATGTAACTTGTTATGCGGTGTTTGCTTGATATCCCTGGGACGCCTGCCCTTTGCTGAAGGGAAATGGTGGGGGAGTGGATCTGGGGAAGAAGGGAGGTGGTAGGGGAGGGACTAGGAGGAGAAGGAGGAGGGGAAACTGGTCAGGATGTAATATATGAGAGAAGACTAAATAAAAATTAAAAAGTAGAAAGAAGTACTATGATAAACACAATATAACATGATAGAATAGTGAAAGAGACTGAGAATTTGATAGGTAGAGAGTAGATTGCATAGAAGGAAACAGTGTAAATAAAGGTGATCCAGTTGTGTGTAATGTGCTTTGTTGGAAGGTCAGGAGGCAGTATTGCTGTGCTAAAGTAGATGTGCAGGTTCGTGTTAGCAATATATGTTGGTTTGAATATAGGCATAGACATTTGAACACTTGGTCCCCAGAGGTGGTGCTGTTTGGGGAGGTTTAGGGGTACAATCTGTGAAACACGGGTTGGAAAAGAAAGGAGGTGCACGAAGGCAGGATGACTTCCCTCTCACTGTTATAACTCTGCTCCAGTAGAAGCTCACAGGAGTCTTTGAGTAGGAATAGCAAGAGGGGGATAGGTGTGACCTTCATGTCCTACCTTGCAACTGTTTGACCGCATATATAACCTCAGGGAGGGGCCCTTCCCAAACTTAAAACTTTCTAAGCTTCCAGAGCCCTGTAGGTTTGTAGCTTATTGAGTACTACAAGCCTTCCTCTAGGAGGGAATGCTTAAACTTAGTGGAAATAACTACACAAAACACAGAAAATTGAAGCACACTAGAAAACTAAGAAGCAGAAAACAGAACACAGATAAACTTTAGGTTGTAGAATCCATGAGAGGAGACACTTTAGGAAAGATTGGCTGGGGACCCAGAGGGTCAGCAAGGGGATAACTGTAGCATATATGCTGTCACATGCTGGACAAGGGTGATGCCTGAGACAAGCTCTGAATTTGTTGATTTGAGAGGTTTAATAAAGTGTTTAAAATTCAAATTTTGGTGCAGCAGAAGCACTCATTCCTAACTGGGTTGACGGTCCTATTTTACTTAAAGTCATTTTCCCTTCCTTGTAATTATTTTAACTATGCATAGGAAATGCAAACCTTCATTTCAGTTTAGCAGCATTTAGTGAGAAAAGATGAGTGCTTCCCTACTTTGTAACAAGTGAACTCATTGCATCATGTTGTCTTCTTAGAAACATCTACAGTGTGGTAGTCTTCTGAATTCTTGTAAGCATAATGATGTGAAAGTGACATTTCCATCCCTCACCCAAGCCTAGCGCTGCTGAGTGCCACTTATCCCCAAGTGGGAATCAGTGGTGGCTTAGAGACCAGCCCCACACAGCAGCATCTTGCCTGGTTTTGATGTAGGCACAATTGAGTGAGCGGCCACCGTTTCAACATGGCCTCTTCTCTTCATCTCCTTGCTGCAGGCTCGGTGGGAGGCTGTGTCTGGTATCTAGAGAGAAGAGCTATACAGGAATTGCCACACAGGGTCACACATCTGTTCAGGAATGTCAATAATCAGTGGGCCATGGTCCAGCACTTCAGCTTCCTCAAGCGCATGGTAAGTAGAAGCCTTCCTTCAGTTGCTTTCCGCCTCTGCTTTTCTCTGGGTAAGGGAATTGCAGAGATTCCTATTTGAAGAAAAGTTTTAGGAAGTATTGTTTGAAAGGGGCTTTTATTTAGTGTTCTCTTAAGTTTATCCAAAACTTTAATCTCTTGCTTTGATTATTTTTAACTGAAACCAGAATAATTCTGGCATTGATATTAAATATATGATCTTGAATTTATTGATTAAGTTTGGAGAAAGATTGAAAACTTATGGCATATTTCAACCAGGCTAAAATTAGGAAAAGCTGAACTGGTAGGACGCATCTCTTATACATTCTTTGAAGTTCTGTAAATATGTCAGGAATACAGTAGTTGTTTAACAGTGTGATCCTCTTATTTTCTTAGACCTTGGTGCATTTGAAAAGTCTTTAAAAATACTTCTGAGGGAATGTAAAATGGCTCGGTCAGTAAAGTGCTTGCTTTGCAACTATGAGGATCTATGGGGGATCCCCAGAACCAACAGAAAAGAGCTGGGTGTGGAAGTGTGCACTTGTTACCTCAGTTTTAATGAGGCAAACATAGGATCTGTGGGGCTTACTGGCCAGCCATCTCAGCCCATTTGGTGAGCGCCAGAGTCCAGCAAGAGGTTTTCTCAGGAAACAAGGTGGTATTAGGCTGGAGAGATGCCTCAGAGGTTAAGAGCACTGGCTGTTTTTCCAGAGGTCCTAAGTTCAATTCCTTGCAACTCCGTGATGGCTTAGAACAATCTATAATGAGATCTGGTGCCCTCTTCTGACCCGTAGGCATGTATGCATACAGAACATTGTATACACAATAAATAAATAATTTTTTTAAAAAAAAAGATGTATGACTCCTGAAGCGAGTCACTGAAGGTTGACCTTTGACTTCTGTTTGTACCTCACTACATGCGAGCACACATGCGAACACACACACTACTGAGTGGACTAAAATAAACTTTTTTTTTAATTTGCCAGTGCTTTTACAGCGACACTGAGTGTCTGGTTCTTACAGGCCTGTATCTATGTAGAGATTGTGGCAACATGATGACTCGATCTTCTAGGAAAGGGTCATAGACGAGTAAGACAGCTGGAAGTTCATAGTGCTTCTAAGAAAGAATAGCAGTCATGTCTAATGTTCTATTTAGGAACATCTCACCCTTTCATTTAAAACACCCACTTTAACTTAAAATTTAATTAATACAAAATGTTACTAAAATCCAATATATTGGTTTTGTCAAATTTTAGAAGTTTGGCGTTCTCATCTATCAATAAGAGTTATAAATAATGGCCTATCTTTAAACACTGTTATAAAGATTAACTGAATTATATATTAATGTAAAAAATAAGGCCCCTCACAATATTTTTAGTAATTATCAGTTTTTGCCCATCAGTGATAGGGGCTGACTCTAAAACTGGTGTTCTTTCCTCTTCCCACACTCCCACATGAGTGCAGCGCAAGTGGCCCTGCTCGCCTTCCAGTGAACTCCGCTCAAGACTGTTTGCTTAAGAGCCAGGTGGTCAGTAGCTGACCTTGCTTATCTGTAGCTGGTTTCATTGTATTTAGATTAGAAAGTCCAGCCTTCAGGAAGGCCAGTCGGTAACAGATGGATCTTCTTTGTCATGAACTTAGATTCCTAGACTTTTCTAACCCACGAATTGAAAACTATAGCTAAAGCATTAATTTAGCTCTGTGTCTTTTAGTGCTGCTGCCTGTGTCACACACACTGCATTGCATGCCGCGCTAGCACTGTGAAGTTACATGGTGGGCTCTTCCAAGCAGTGAAGGCTGTCAAGGGACATCATCGTTTTTAGTAACGCATGCTGTTGTTTGTCTGCCTGTCTAGTATGTCACACAGCTGCACAGGGGCCTTAGCCAGCGAGTGAAACCGAAGCCAGAGCCAGCACCTTCTCCATTCCTTGAACACATGTCTTCAGGGCAGGCTAGAGCAGAAGTGGATGAGCTGCCATCTCTCTCAGCCTCCAGACTGCCTTTGTCCCAGAAGCAAAATGAGGAGTTGACGGAGCTGGAGGCTGCCTCCATAGTGGAGCATTCTGTCGGCACAGCCAACGAGACAAAGGAAGCAAAGCAGTGGAAAGAGATGAAGCTTCATGCTGACGATCTGCCCGGCATTTTGGCTCGACTGTCCAAGATCAAACTCACAGGTACCTGGTTTTCTGGGACTGTTTTTTATTTCTACTGAGCTGTATTTATTACCTCCCTCAAACTTTGAAATTCAAGATTTTTCTTTCCTCTAATTAGTATTCCCACTTGGATATTCTGAATTCTGCTTCCACAGAATTGGGGATTGTCATACATTGTAACCTTTATGCCCAAAGTGACCTCATGTGAATTAAATTAATTAGACGTTTATCCTGCCTATTTCCTTATGCTTGCTATGTTTACAGTCACTGTGCTTTTAAAGTGCAGTACCTGAGTCCAAGAAGCTGCCCTGCGTGCGCTATATACTCTAAGCCCACGGTGACCTTGGGGACTTTAGCTACTCTATGTTCTGTTCCCTGTGGGACCTCTGGGTTATCGTATGTGTGTAGGGCTATAGACTATATTACTCCAAGATGTTTGGAAGTGTTTCCCCTTCTAATTCCACTATTAGATCCAATCTTCTTGTATCCAGTTGGCTACTATCCCATAATAGTGTGGTTTATTGTATGGACTTCCCTGTGAGCCAGGCACAGCGTGGTCCTGTGTCATCTGATAGCTAGAGTTAGATCCAGCTCTGTGACAGCTATTTTCAGAGTGTTCTGGTTATCCCACAAATGAAGACCTGCTCCCGCTTCTTCTTGGATGAAAGTGAAGGGACAGTATGGCAAGCTGTGATTAAAGCAGGTGCTCTTTGGAGGCAGAAAGTGGTAAGTAGAGTCTCACCAGATGAGCAGAAGTGAAGACTCTGAGCACAGAGAAGAGTGGCAGAAAGGAGTTCCTTTGTCTCCAAAGGTGCGGACACCAAGAATCTCGGGCAACAACTTCCTTCCTGAGTGACCAAATGCTCTTAAAGAAAATTCTCTTTTGCTGGGAGTGGGGTGGGGTTGAATGGACATAGTGAGCGTGATAGAGTCTAGCAAGAATTCTGTGGTGTAATGAACAGAACGAGTCTATATCTGCATAGAGATGCTCCGGCTAAGCAAGAGCTCACCATTGTGCTTTGTGATTTTTGCAGGAGGTCTGGGTGTATCAATACGTTGTAGCCATACAGATGTCACCTACAAAGTGGGACCTTTCAGGAGTTCAGCCTCAGAAGTGACTCCTGTCAGCAGCAGGGTCTTCTTTGTGCAGTGTCATTTAACACGTCTAGGCTGCTGATTGGTCCACTTCTCTTATCTTCCTGTCCCTGTCAGGAATAGTAGCAGTATTCTCTCCTCTGCTGAGAAGCCAGTCTCTTTCAGCTCTAGTCCAGTGTCTGAGTGGAACCAAGGGTAGTGCCTCTAAAATATGCTTCCCCCACAACTGCTGTTCTCATTCAGGTTGGGAATATCCAGGGCCGCTGCTTTTTGAGATTTATTTATTTATAATTTTATGTATATAGGTGTTTTTGTCTGTGTGCCACATGCATGCCTGGCGTCCACAGGTCAGAAGAGGGTGGCATCCCCTGGAGCTGGAGTTACAGAGGGTTGTGAGTGGCCTTATGGATGCTGGGAACGGAACCATGCTCTTCCGGAGAAGCAGCCAGTACTCTTAACCACTGAACCATCTCTCCAGTCCTGTTTTTTTTTCTCCCTAATTGTCCCTTTGTCTTCCTCCACCCTCCCTGCAGCTCACGCCCCTCAGAATTGCCAGCTGCTTCCCCGAGACCGCTTCCAGTCTTTGTTTGCTAGCCTACACGAGAGGCCTTTGTGTCTACATCACCTTCTGCTCCAACTCTGCCTGCTTCTAAGGCAATGTACTGTGGTGACAGCCAGTTCTTGCATCTCGGCTTACCTATCCCATGCTACTATTTCTAGTCAGCTCTTTCAGGCCTGTCCAGGAAACCTGCATGGGGTTCCAGTATTGAGATCCTAGCTGGACATTTACTCCCAGTGAGTTTTAGGTGTTTTTTCTTCACCTTTTTGAGATAATTTACACATCTGTAAGGGAGGAAATAAATACATCATTTCAGAATTTTAATTGTATAATGTATTAAAGCACCCAGCAATGTTCCTTACAAATGGGAGGTGCTGACAGGTGAGTTTGAAAATAGTTATGGGTAAATATTTAAGCATCTACCGACTATGTGTTGTGTTTCCAGGGGAACTGTTTCTGTCCATGCAGATTGTATAGGTAAGTGAGGGTTTACTGGGCAGGGAGATGAGGGGAATGAGAAGCAGTAGCAGAAGCCCGAACAACAGCCAAGAACCCTGCTGCATCCTGGCACATTCGGAAAATTGATGTATGACTTGGGTGTCAAGTAGGGAGGCACTGGGAGGACGAGTTTTGTCACATGGGCATTTACTCTGTTGTAGAGTCGCACTGTTAAACTATGGTGGTAACACATTCTAGGTTTCTCAGAGAGAGATGATCACTTTGTGATTTCTTTCCGTTTTAAGTGTCTTAGTTGCCACTAAATCTGAAGACTAAGTCAAAAACAAGCTTCAGACAGTGCTGAGTTGTGCGTCTTCAGCCGAAAGCGCTCCTTTGCAGCACACTAGCTGCACAGATGGTGGGTTTGTGAACTCAAACCATGTTCACACACCTGTTGCCTGCACCTGCACCCTCCCACCGTTTCCTCTTCTTTCCCCCAATAGTTCCGCTTTTATGCTCACATATATTTTGTATCTAGATCTCATGAGAGAAAACACATGACATTTGTCTTTCTTAGTCTGGCTTACTTCAGTTAACACAATCTCTGGTTCCGTCCATTTTCCTACAGACAACAAGATTTTATTCTTCTTTCTAGCTGAATAAGACTGCACGTTGTGTATCCTTAGCGCATTCTCTTTATCTGCTATTCCACTGATAGATACCTGGACTGATGTAACTCAGCTGCTGTGGACTGTGCTACAGTGAGCTTCCTACTCCCAACTTTAGACTATTGAAGTTGGACTGAGAACATTTTGTATTATGAGATGGCCGTGAGCCTGTGGAGCAAGGAATGGTACGGTTTAGATGTGAAATAATTCCCATAAGCTCATTTATTTCAATCCTTTGTCTCCAGCCACTGGCACTACTTGGGAGGTTCTGGGGCCTTTGAGAGGTGGGCTTCGCTGAAGGAAGGGGTTGCTGTGGGTGGGCTCTGTTAGGTACAGCCTGGCCGGTTCTAGCTGGAATCCCCTCTGCTTGCTGACTAGCCTTAGGATGTAAGCAAGCTGCCTCTGTCTCCTCAACCATTACTGCCATTATGAACACTGCCCTGCCTGTTTGGCCACAAAACTGAGCTAAAATAGCCCCAGAAACAGAACAGAAGTGCTGTGCCGAGGATTCTAGTCCCAGTAGTCAGTGAAAAAAGCGTCATCTTCCCTCCAGCCATGCACACCGAAAGTGGTTGTTAGGCGCTTTGGGTTAGTGTCTGTGATGCTTTGTTGTTTTCTTTTACTTCACCCCACTTACCTTTTCCTTTTGGTGAGTTCAAATGGGTCCTGTCTTACTCATGGTTAGGAAGGGCTGACTGCCATATGTCATAAAGTCCTAGTTCGAGGCTCTTGTGATATGCCTGTGTGTTTGTTCATTCTGTAAGGATTTGGTGTCATCTAGTATCTGTTTCACTAGAAATGGAGTAAGGTGACATGGCTCACAGGCCTATTAGCCATGGTCTCCTATATCCTTAAATAAGGTTTTATTGGCGCCCAGATACTCCTTTAATCTCAGTAATTGGGAGGCTCAGGCAGGCTGATCTCTGAGTCAAGGTCAGCCAGGGCTGTGCAGTGAAACCCTGTCTAAAAAAAACCAAAGAAGTATGGGGGAAAGATGAGTTTGACTTTGGCAAATTCATTGAGCAAAAGTCTCTTCAAAAGACAGGGACTGATGGAATTCTATTCTGGAAGAACTCAGGGTCTTCAGATGGAGTTAGCAGTGTGGTCACAGGAAAGAACGGGTATGGGGGTGGTAGGTAGAGCGAGCAGAGCAGAGGGCACAGGACAGAATTCCTTAAGATCGTTCCTTCTAGTTCTTACGAAAGGCCTGTAATAATCCTGCAAGGAAGCAGATGGTCAAGGTGGGGGAAACAAGTCAGGGCTCTGTCACAGGCAGAGGTGCAGACCCCTCCCCACAGGAAGGACTCAGACCACTCTGCAGATGCAGGAGGACCTCTCAGAAGCCTGGCTGGAAAGGTACAGGAAGTCAGTGCCCACTTCCTGGAAAGTCAGGAGATGGCAAGCAGCGTTTCTTCAAATGCTTACAGGAACTGCTTTGAGTAATCTACCTTGTTTTTTTAAAGTTTATCCAATGAGTATTTTATTAGTAACAAATAAAGGGTGACTAAGGTTAGGATTGTTTTGCTACAACTTTCTTTATTCTGGCTATTGTACCGTTTTTCCTTTTATGTGGCTTATGTGGTTGTATATCTGAGTTGGCATTCCAGATACGGTAATTTAATATGTAAAACCTGAGTCTGGAATCTTAAGCTAGTAGTAATGATTTAATATCTTAATTATTCTTTAGTATGCTATGTTAAAGGGAAAGGAGCACTGGTGGCATGCTGGTTAAGATGCTAATTCCTTGCCGCTGTGCCGGGGACTCAGATTCCCTGGGTTCAAACATGACCCAGAGATCTAAATGTTTTATATGTAACACCTAGTGGTCAGTACTTACCTCAGAAACCTGGTGGAGGCAGGACCCAGGCATCAGACTTGGCCCCAGACATTCTGGTCTGACTGGTGCTGGGGAGAACTTGCTTATTTAAGAGCCAGAGCTGGCGGGTGGGACAGCTGGCGACAGGAAAGGCAGCTGGGCAGAACCTGGACCACACAAGAGAGGTATGCAAAAACAAGATGTTCCGAGGAAAGGGGCTACCTCCTCACCTACAGCCACAGATGGAAGAGACCTGGGGTTGTAAATTTCCTTCATATGATTTTATTTATCCCATGTGACTAATTGAATTAAAGCCATTTCCTTCTGCTTATTTCATTTAAAGAAGTAGCACCCTTTAGTGACCCTAAGCCCTCTCATCTGACTGACCTTGTACTTTCCTCTTTAGTTTATTACTTGAATTCATACAGCCTGGAGTCAGCAGGAATATTTCTTTAAGGAGATCCTTGATACATGTAAATTGATTTCTCTTGGACTTTTAACAGCTTAAACAACTCATTTCTAGCTAATGGCAACTGAGGCAGGAAGTTTTGAGAGCCTGCAGTCACATTATAGAGCGAGTCTTTTCTGTGCTCCCTCTGCTTGTGCTATAATATGCCAAGGAAGGGCCATATACTGATCAGACTGCGATTTCCTTTGTAGGAGGGCAGACTAGTTGCAGCCCGAATCCTCAGCACTTCTTCCAGGGTATGGGCCAATCCTTTACTGGTGTGAATGTCATTTGAATATGTGCGCGCGCGCGCGCG
>LOJH01012473.1:0-11029 GCA_001685095.1 Ellobius talpinus
AGGAGCCACTCTCTGGCTCAGGCCCAGGAGGGAGCCGACTACAGCTATGCCGGGTCACCCTGCTCCTGGGAGAGAGGGAACTTTGCACACCTTCAGGGGAACTGACGTTCTCTTGCACTGGCACTGCCTCCCCTCCTGCAGACCATCTCTGGGTGACAGACCCAGTGCTACTAAGTGACTTGACCAGAGTTGCTCTAATAGGTGTCAGCAGTGAGACTCAGCACTATCCTTCAACCATTCATTTCACGAGTACTTGTAGAACACTACAGTTGGGCTCGCGACAACCCTTCACTGTGTGTGGCCACCCATTCCTGTGACCTCTAAAAAACACTCATATCTGTTTGGTGTTTCGAAGCAAATCTGGAGATTTTTCACAGCTACCAGAAACTGCCGGCTCTGCATCAAGCGTTCTCTGCTACTGGCAAAAGTTTTATGCCCCGTCTGGAGTCGGGAGAGCCAGAGACCTGGAGAAAACCCAAAACTCCTCCCATTTGCCTAAACCTGTGCCTTCTCCTTTGTTACCTATTTCACAGAGACCTTTGACCTGACACCTCTTCACACATTCAACCAGAGCTGACCCTTTCGGCCCATGTCTCACAACTGTCTTTCCCTTGGACCAAACCAACCCTTCACACCATAGCCATAGTCTCTCTCCTCCACAGCTTGAATTAATGCAGAAACCTCCAATATCTCAATATCCCCCTCCATGCTAGCTCCCCATTATGGGAGGAGGCCAATACAACAGGATGTGTCCAGCCCCCAAACTCCCCCAACTCTACCTGAAACAGACCTACGTATCTGGATCATGGCTGCCTCCCTCAGGTTCTGCTCCTGTTCAGCTTAGGTCCCTCCTGAAAAAGATCTCCCCTCCTTGGAGCCTCTAGAGCCCAGGAGAGGCTGGGACAAGAATGCACAAGACAGCCAAAGAATTCTGCCCATAAGAAAACCCTGCCAGCCCTATCCTTACACTGTTTTGCTGTTTTCCTACCGCTAGGATTTTAATGAAAACTAATGTTGCCGCCTCCCACTTGAGCTGGTCCAGAGAGCCTGAGCAGAAGGCTTTGGGGGAAATTCTTTGTTCATAAGCACTTGAGATTTTAGTTTTAGACCAATGATAAATAAACAATCCTTTACCCCAACCCCAGACTTGGACAGGTAGGTGGAGAGAGAAGCAAGAGATACCTTCACTAGCAGATAAGCAGGGTAGACTTTTATTTAACAGACAGAATTACACTGTGGTTTTTCAAGTTCATGTCATAGATCTAGTAACACAGTTATCATCATCATCCATGCCCAGACTTCCAGTTGGTTGTTCTTTCTTTTAAATTTGTTGTGGGAGTTTGATTGCTGCAAAGTGGTGGGTTTGCAGGCAGTCAGCATCGCCACTGCACTGTCGAGAACCAAGACAAACGTAGGTCCCATAGGCAGAGAGTTGGCCACCCAAGTGTCATGACCCACAGGCTCCACCCCTACAAAGGGGTGCCTTTCCCAAATCTTTGCAAAGAGAGTATCCAGATCAATGTTCTCAGCTCACCCCCTCTGTAAATGCCACTGGAGGGAGCCTGGTCCCTGAGGCTGCCTCACCACATTGGAATGTCTGAGCTAACAGTACTTCCAGAGGGTTCATTGCTCCCTCTGAACAGCACTGCCCAGACTTTCTGGAGATTTTAATTCACTCTGCAACCTTGCCAACAGTTGCATACAAGGTGCCTTTTTTACACCCTGCTCTCAGTTCAGTCAAACATGCAGACCATCTCAGGGGTACAATGGCTCCATTCAAGACTGTTTCTAAAGTACAGCATATAACCTCTGCGCTGTGGGTTGCTGCCAGCTATTATCTGCAGGAAGAAAGACTGTCAGATAAAGCGCCTGAGAATCAGAGAAGCGCTGGCCGATTTCCATGGAAAATTCAGTTCAGAGAAGCAAGTCGGCATCTCAGTACAGTTCACTCCGCACAGCAAACAATATCTTCAAGGAACATGACAGTGAAAATTGTATCTACGTGTAGTGCATCTATGTTGGAAATTGCAGAAGAAAGTACACCATCCTTTTTGAAATGGTTACATAAAAGACCAAATAGTGGTGATGAACTTAAAAGGCAATCCCTAAAATAAGAATTTATTCATAAAATCATTTACCAACAGGAGGCCCTACCCCCTCTACTGCACAACACTGCAACAAAGAGATGGGCCCTCTGTCACACTCAGCAAACCAGGCATCAGCTAACCTGTTCTTAAACAAATCCTGAAGTTAAGGACTGAGTGGTCAGTACACACTACTATAATGATACATTTAAGCTGCTGGGGGGGATATGTTTGCAGAGAATATGTCTATCTGAAACCCTGGAAGGCTGAGGAAGGACCTTGCTTTATGACGGCTTGTTTCCTCCCTCTCCAAGACACTGACTGCATAGATAGTGCTGATTCCTAGTTGGCAAACAGGCTGGAGAGTTCAGACATTAAGAGACCTGATTCCTGGTTCCTAGAGTGGGCACATCTGTGAAGCTGATGTCGCCAACAGTTTTAGTTTGTTCACTGGTTTTGCCAACTGGAACCTTAGAGCTGATTTATAAGCAATCCCATTCTTCGGTGGCTCTGCATTTGATACAATAAATGAGTCAGAAAACAATCGAGTTGCAGCCAACACTGAGGAGAGACTAATACATACCAAAGGAATTATTTAAATAGAAAATAAAGAGCCCAAACTGGCTTTTTTCAAAGAAGATTAATGAACAAGAAATTCCTTCATGAATGCCTGTATGTCACTTCTGCTGCCATTCCTAAACCCTCTCATTAATAACTGCCACCTTAAGCCACTGCTGCCAGATAGTAATAATGAGATAATAGCAATCATCCAGTGACATTCTTGGTTTTTTTTTTCACTCCTGGAGGAATCATTGAGCTTTATCCAGGTTTTTCTTTGTTGATGTCTATTTAAACAAGAGTTTTTGCGTATATTGTTTCCTCTCTGGTGTGTTTGCTCTTGGTGCCAGGATAAGGGCAGTGAACAGAATAGTCAGCCAAGTCCCTGTCTTCCTGGTACTGATTCTCTGGCAGGAATGGATCTAAATAAGTCAAGCGTGCAGCATAGCAGAAGATGATACATGCCCACCACTGCTTCTCATATACTACGTTCCTTTTCCTTGTTTGCAAACAAGAAGTCTGAGTTGAACAGTTTAGAAAAGAGACACCAATTCATCTCTCTCTCTCTCTCTCTCTCTCTCTCTCTCCTTTCTCTCTTTTTCCCTCCCCATTTCCTATAAAAGATAGGGCAGACTAGAGAGATTGCTCAGCAGTTCAGAGTACTTACTGCTCTTGTGGAGGACCCAAGTTCAGTCAAGCAGTTCACAACCACCTGTAACTCCAGTCAAGGGATCTGACATCCTCTGCTGGCCTCTTCAGGTACTAATGCACATGTGACATGCATTCTCTCATACACATATGCACATGCACACACACTCATGCATATGTACACACACATATGTGCACACACATGCACACAAACAATAAAAAGAAAGCAAATCTTTAAAAAGAGAGAAGATAATTCTTTTTCTCAAAAGAGGAACAAACCCCTCAATATTTATAGGTTAAAAATATATTAGAAACAGAAGTACTAAACTGAGAACAACAAAATAACAACAAACTACACACACACACACACACAAATGTAGGCTTAATTAAAGCAGTATTGGCAACAAGTCATAAGGTTATAATAGATGCATTTATCAGAAAAGAAGAAAGGTCTATAATGAGTTATCTAAGCATTCAATAGAAGAATCTAGTTAGAGAGTGACAAGAGAAACAGGAGTCAAGACATGCAAAACATACTAATTAAAACTAAGAAAACTAAAAAGCAAAACCTAGAATTTTAAAAGCAAACTGTTAATAACTGTAGACACAGTTTCTCTGTGTCCTGCCAGTCACTCCCAAATAACCACACAGAAACTTAATATTAAATATAAATGCTTTGGCCAATAGTTTAAGCTTTGTTTTTAGCTAGCTCCTATAATTTAAATTAATCCATTTCTGTTTATCTATGTGTTGCCCCAAGCTCATTTACCTGCTTGCTCTGTCCCTCACGGTGTCTCTTCTGACTCTGCTCTTCTCCTCAGCATTCTCTCTACCCCTGAAATCCTGCCTAGTCATCGGTCAATCAGCCTTTTATTAACAAAGAGAGCAACACATCTTCATAGTGTACAGAAGGATTATTCCATAGCAAATAAGACTATGTAGAAATAAAATGAAGGGATAATCATACAGCCTCTATTTATTAGAAAGTTACTTAATGCCAGCTATAGTTACAAGTACTTGGCATGAATTCATTTGAGTTCCACAATAAGCCTATGAAATAAATACTACAGTAATTTCTATTTATGGGAGGAAACTGGGGTACAGGAAGTGTGGAGTTATTTGCCTGGTTCATAAATACTCATAAAAGAAGTCAAGTAGTGTGATTGCAGGTCTCTATTCTTCGGTTTTAGGCTAAAGATGGTGGTCAAGGCAAGTTGCAGCAAAGTGGATGCAAAGCTAACTATGGAGAAACATGGAATATCACTCATTTTTTTTTAAAAAACTAAAATGGGAAATTTGATATTTGGCTTTGGATTTTTATTTTTTAACCACATTCACTTATTAATAGGAAGTGTGAATCCTTCAACTTTGATCTTATTCAAGGCTGTTTTTGAGAATGTGTGTCCCTCACACTTACATTTGAATTTCCAAATCAATTTGTGCAAAAAGGAAGCTGTTACTTTGATGGGGTGGTGTTGAACGTGAGGATCCATCTGAATCCATTTGTCTCTGAAGATGAAAGTGTGGAGATTTTTTTCAAAAGATGGAAAAGCCTGTAGTCTAGGGGTATATAGCTCAGTGGTAAAATGTTTGCCCAGTACATCTAAGGCTCTAGATTTAATCCCAACCAATGGACAAACAAATTTCTTCCTCATTATCCTTTACTACCTCTTCCATAACTCAGATATAACCACTTGGGTATCCTCCCAACGTTCTTCAGTGTATATTAAAGTATTATATTTGATACCTTATTAATCACTGCCATATTGCATGTACCTTGGCATTTCCATCTCTCACTGTATGTTGGACACAGAGAATACTACCTCCTTCATCAATACTGTGTTTTATTCTGTAATCAGGCCATTATTTACCCATCCAGTCTCCTGCTGATGAAAACTGAATTTACTTCCAACCCTTCTCTATTACAAGAAAAATGATGAACAGCCTGGACACATATCATTTCATCTCCTATAATATTCCTATAGTGTAGAGTTCTTGAAGTCCCAACTACTGGGTCAAAAGGCTTCAAACGGTTTAAATTTAAAGGCTGATGCCAAATTGACCTTGATAAAGGTTGTAACCATTTATATTTCCTCTGGCAATATATATGAGTTCTTGTTTTCCCTCCTCTTGGCCAACAAAGTCCTTTTCAAACTTCTTAAGGCTATTCCAGCCGGGGCTGTTGGCATTCCCTGCTGGGTGTGTCATTTACCATGGCATCTTGCCTCCTTTGTGGGAGGTTTGCTGGCTAGGGTGTCCTTACTAGAGATCTTCCCACACCTGTTTAGCCACCACTGAATTCGGCTTCTTTGCTTGGTGTATTTAAGGATTGTGTGAGGTCTATTTTCTTTCAACTTTTAGATTGCACGGTCATTTTCCTGAGTGTTTAAAGGCCCATTTCTTCCAACACATATACAAGAATCAAGATGACTCCTGCAGGAAGCAGGTAACAATACAAAAATTCTAAAACTTCTAGACAGAAACATGGAACCATGTTACTGTACTCTCAGAGTTGAAAATGAATTTATAGAAAAGGCTTTTTAAAAAGAGACTGACTAGGCAAATTTGTTTCTAGCCATAAGCTATGGTCTGAATCTGAAATGTCCCCCAATGGGCTCATGCTTAGACTGTATTTCCCAGCTACTAGCATTGAGAGGGGTGCAGGTGGGACCTAGCTGACCGAAGTAGGGCTGGGCTCCTGGAGGTCACAATCCAGCCGTCCCCCAGTCTTGCTGTATTCCTGCATCCTGGCTACTGAGATGTGAACAGCCTTGCTCACTGTCATGGGCGGGGGAGCTGTTCCTCTCTGCCTTCCATGTTGTGACACGCTGAAATCTCGGGAGTCATGGATCAAAAGAAACTTTTACTGCCTTCACTTGTGTCTATCAGATTGTTTGGTCACAGACACACAAAACTAATGAATACACCCTTAACCTGCACACCACAGGGAAAACAAATGAACGACGTGAATTATCCAAGAAAACCCAAAGACTGGGAAACGAAAGTTGCGGCATATGCAAGATATAAATCACTGCTCTCCTCCAGAGAGTGTCTTTGAATGAGAAAAATAGAAAGTAGGAAATCATATGAATGAATGAAAGCATTCAGCTTCCTATTTTATAATCCAGAAATGAATAAATGAGATCTGCCCTCCACCCTTCCCATGGGATAGCTTTTTCTACAAACTCCTTGGCACAAGAAACAAAGATTCAAGACTGAGAGAGCAAATCTTAAGACGAGGTTTTCTACTGAGTTGATGAGAGTCTCAACCGATAAGATCACATGGAGAGCGATTAGGCAATATCTGGCCTTGTAGAAGATAATCGTATGCTGTAAAACCGGGTTCATGTCTATGTCTATATGCCAGAAGAATTTTTAGAATTCTAGAAATGTCTAGAGGAATTTCATATATGCATAATGAGATACACCGGGAGTTCTTTGCACTTTGTTTAGGAATTTCCCAAACAAAGTCCACAGACTGCAACATACCGGAATGTCCACTCACTAGAGATAGGTTAATATAACTAACTGCTTTTGCTTACTCATGAGATAAAATGCTATGCAATGTTTGAGCGTCACTCCCTTCTTATTGTAAAGAGGAACCTGAATTCATGCCTGGGACATAGGTCTCTAGAGCTGTGGTTCAAGGTAACATTCAAGGCTCTCCACACTCTGCTACACCTATCTGAGTATTGTAAAACACAGTCCAACAAACAAACAAGGAGACAAACTCACCACCTTCCTCAGATCGGCTGTGCCTGCTTGCAAGAGACCACTTGTGGGCCTGTTGACTATTGATGTCCCCTCCCTCACCTGAGATGCCAGCAGCACCCTCCTACACTTCCCACCCATCTGGATGCAAATCCACCCTGATTACCTGCAGCATCTGGGTCCTGGGAGTCCTTAAAGTCTCTAAACTGGGAAGGGCTAGCTGAAGGGGACACCCACCAATGCAGCTAGTTGTCCTGCATGCTGGGCTGAGACTCGCTAATGGTAGCCGCTTTGGAGTCACCAGACTCCTGTAAGGTCTTACTCATGCTCTGTCAGAAAGTCCAGTAAATTCATTGGCTCCACAAGATAGACTCTACTGGAATTATAGCTTGTTTTGTCTTTGGCGCCTTAAAGAATGGGGTGGACAATTGTTTATGAGTCCCCTGGGAAGAAATCCTCCAGCACCAGCATTGTGTTCCGTTCATTTCACCAAGCTAAGAGTGTACTTAGTGTCGTCCCTGTGAAGTTTTGGATCAGCCCATTCTGCCACTTGTGCCACATTCACTGTGGTAAGCAACTTCCAGAAAACCACCATACCATCATTCTCATAAACCACGAGACCGTACACTTTCCTGCTTTGATTTTCAAAGGTATTCAAACAGTGTTATAAGCACACACTTAATTTGCATTCTATCTGGTGAGTTAGATATCCTCAGACATTTTAAGGCCATTATGATGTTGGTCAGTAAATTTGTGTTAAAGGAACAAGAGGGGCAGCCAGTGGTATTCATCATTATTTACTATGTACCAAGCCCTAAGCATTATCTACCTGAGCCATTGAGTCATTAGCGTTTCTTTTTTCTTTTTGGAATTAGAAGGCTGAGACTTACAATGGGGAGTTGACCCAACTTTTGGCCCAAGTTTGCACAGCTAGTAAGTGTAAGGCCTACTTTCCTAAGTCAGGATGTATTGGCTGTGAGGTAATGCGGTTGAGATGACATCTGTCCTTCCATTAGTCACCAGGGTTTACTCAGCTGATCCGGCCAAGCAGGTAGCCCCTCTTTTCTCTCACTGAGACACACGTACCTTTCCTGTATGCATCTTCCCCAAAGCTGTACACTCTATAGAAGAGGACTATTCATTCATGAAGAATCTACAAATAGCCATGCCCCAGTACAGCCTCCAAGCAATCTCTCAATGCCAGGATGTGCTTTGTTGGCACTGTTGGTAGAGCCCCTAACCTACCTCTCCCTCCATTCCCATTACAAAGCCCACTTGAACAATGTGTTCTTCAGATACAGCTTTTGTCTGATTTCACTGAAGAACTCTGCCTTCTTAGTTTCTGTCCCTCAGAAGAGAACCTCGGAAGCAGAAGGGCTGCTCACACGTGTGGGCCTGATTGAATGGCCTCTTTAGGAGAGCTGAAGAAAACTCAAGGATGAGGGTGGGGCATGAAAGAGAGAGAGTGTGTGTGGTGGGCCATGAAGCCCCAGAGCCGGGATAGAGAGGGATGATTGCTGAAAGATCCAAGGTCATCACCATAAAAGTAGATCTGATAGCCAAACCCAAAGCTAACTGTAAGGACCAAAGTGGGGGAATGAGTGAAAAGAGAGAAAATGCCGGCTTGTGTGTGGGCGTTCCTTTTTTGTGCTTAGGGACACAGATCTAAAGGTCTTTAACCATGGCAGCCTCCCCAGTGCCTGGGAAACATGAGACACCTTTCAAGCCAAGTGGTTCATACCTAACAGCAATTACCTTGAGCACAGGCAGGTGACATTGTGCCGGAGGAGCTCGCCAAGATCAAGATGAAGGCAAGAGAGTTGTTAAAAGACTTTCAAACTTCATGCTGGAACTTAATTCCATTATTAAGAGCATTATTATTACAACATTATTAAGCACAGGGTCTTCATGAATGTTCCACCATCATGAATAGAATTAGTTCCCTATAAAAAGGCTGGGGAGCTGGAGAGATGGCTTCTGAGGCGCTAACTCACAGTGGTTAAGAGCACATGCAGAGAACTCTGGTTCAGTTCCCAGCACCCACATGGCAGCTCATAACCAGTTTTTAACTCAGTTCCATGGTATCAGGTGCCCTCTCCTGGTCTTCATGGGCACTGCATGCATGTGGTACACAGAAATCTGCTCAGGCAAAAAAAAAAAAAACATTCTCTTGTCATGCGTGTCCCCACCAGAGACTGATAACAAGGGACCACACTGGGAACAGAAAAGCAGCCCTGAGACATTCAATGTGCTGGTGACATCAGTTGGTCTTCACTGCCTCCAGGACAGTAAAGAATGGATTTCTGGTACCCGTTCTGTGGCTTTTCAACAGGTGCACAATACCTGGGCATCATGCTGCTTCTTCATGGCTTTTTTGACAGGTTGCTCTATTTCCCTATTGGTTCAGTGTCTGACTCCCTTTTTCACTGTGTTGGGACCAATGGCTCCACAGATGTCACCTGAAGGCATGAATGAATAAGAGAGACCATAAGTGAAACTCACAACTTAAAGATGAGGTTCCAATGGAGAGACGTTTCTAATTCTAAGACAAAAATATTGATTTAAAAAATCAGCAAAGTAAAATGCTATTGCAAACATTTCAAAAGTATTCATTAAAGATTTCAGAATATTCACCCTGGTGCCTGAGTAAACACTTTCATTTTCATCTAGTACACCTACTCCCTAAGTGTGATGGTGCATTCCTGAAATCCCAGCACTCCAGAGGCTGAGGTAGGAGGATCATATCGTTGAGACAAGCCTGAGCTACATAGAGATGCCCTGCATGAAAACAAAGCAATAATAATAATAATAATAATAATAATAATAATAATAATAATAGAGGCTTAAAAATTGAACATGTTGCAATAAAAACTGCAATACCGTTAAATAAATTATGCAAACATACTTTCCTTCTTTCTAGTCAGCTTTAGACCATGACTCCAGAATATAGATTCTTACCACGTGACCCAATCAGTGAATGAAGTAAAGCAAACTCCACCCTCTGTGACTAAAGGGGCCAGAAACCTGTGAGGGGTCTGGGAGTCTAACTCTGTGTTACCAAGAAACGTGACCCCACCCCACCCCAGAAATAAAACAGAAGTACCGGTGCTTGAGTTGTGAGGATAGTATTAGTTTGCTGTTGCTGATGTAACGAATTACCACCATCTTAAGCTGACCCACATATGTGTTACCTTAGTGTTTTCTAGGGTCAGAAGTCCAGGTTCAGTGTCATCAGAGACTGCCTGCTTTCCTTGGCTCACGGCCCAGGCACTGCGATCCTTGTGTTGCCACATTGCCTCCTCTGATCCTCTGTCCACCTCACTGCTGTTGGGTCTGCCAGAATAATCTCCCCATCTCGAACTCCTTAGCTTAGTCATATGTGAAAAGGCTCCTTTATCATGCATGGTGGGTGATGTGCTCACCTCTTCCAAGGACTGTGATAGGGGTGTCACTAGGGTGCCGCTACTTGGACCTTAGAGAGTTTGAGACCTTTTCTTACAATCTGATCCCTCAGTAGCTGTCCTGGCTTACCTTATCTTTGTTCTTCTCTGAGCTACATTACTATCAGATAATAACACATATATCACCTGATTCATTATTATATGTCAGGCACTGTCTTAATTCACTGAGTCTAGGCACAGGAAAAGAAAGCCCAGGCAGGGAGGAGCAGAATCAGTGCTGAATTCAGGAAGTCCCTGAATTTAACGTTAATTAACATTAAACGTAGTTAATGACTGCGGTTGTCCTGCCTCTGATGACCCAGCCTCCTCCTGAGCTCCTGGTGCTGACTGTGGCATCTAAATTAAGCTGTTTGGCATCTCACTGTCCTCTTCAGACTCTGGCTCACACCGGAATATAGCGATGTGGCTGCTACTTAACCACATACCCCTTAGGAAGGCCAAGCTTCTGGGCAGTTTGAACACATTAAATCATTAACGAAGCAGGGGAAAGAGACAGAGACAGAGAAATGGAGACAGAAAGTAGTCGCTAAAGGATGGATGGGACCGAAAGGTAAGTTTGGAAACAGA
>LOJH01012473.1:11073-25579 GCA_001685095.1 Ellobius talpinus
GAGAGAGAGAGAGAGAGAGAACAATAGCCAGCTCTTGACCATGGTGATCCACAAGGATAAGGTTCCTACAGCCCTCACCCAGTACTGAAAAGCATTTCTTTTATAAGTGGGGAGGTGAGTCATGCTTCTTCTGTTTTTATTGAGTACACGGAAGCAACAGTTAATGAAATTTGATCCAAATTCCAAGTATAATTCCACTGCTGGAGGAGCAGTAAGATTCAGATTTATTAGACGGCAGAGGAGGCTCTGCCATAGTTCATTAATGTTCTTCATTTTTCATCTCTGTTAAGCTCAATGCTGTCTGGTCTGCCAGCCAACACAGGCCAGACACTTTCCTCAACAAAGCAGTTCCTAGTCTAAGCCCATGTTCCCTTGGAAATCCAGTAGGCAGGGTTTATTTGGATACCCCATTGTTCACAAGCCACCAGGAAATAGGCAAAGACACTCTATTACTGCTCCAACGATGGCATTTGTTTCTCACCCTTCCAGTGGCCATAACCGCTGTTGGCTTTCACCTGTTCATGTTGCAAACCAATGGCCATCTGATCTCTTTGTCTACATTCTTGCCCTGCACAGCCTTTTCTCAAACAGAACACAGAGAGAACCTTACAAAGCATGGGCCATAAAATGTCACAATTCCTCTCAAAACCCTTCAGGGCCTCCCCTCTTCCTCAAAGCCCTTCTTAACAGGAAGATCCTTCTTCTCTTCTATTTTCCTCCATAATACTTATTTCCAACAGCTGATAAGAGTCAATTGCTTCCTGTTATCTCTGTTGAATGTTCCATGAGGTTACTGACTAGTTGTGCCATTTAACTAGTATTCATCATGTTTGTGTGTGTGTGTGTGTGTGTGTGTGTGTGTGATGATCACTTCACTCATCAGAGGCATACAGCCTGAGAGTGAGAGGGATGAAGGGACAGCACAAAGCACAGGTAAGCTTCTTATCTCTCTCTAACTGTGGGGGTGGGGTTAGCGTCTAAGACCAGGAACATCCGTGAACACCTAGCAATAGGAGCTCTATGTGGATGAATTTCTCGTAGGAAGGCTCACGGCTTTAATCATATTGCCAAAAGGCCCAGACACAAATGTGGTTCAGAATCATTGAATTATCTCCCTGAGTCTCAAGATTCCTTTCTTTTTTAAAACAAGAATTAGCATCAGGAAATACAAAGATGTGATTAGATTATATACCCAGAGCCCCAAAGAAATCAGCTAATTAACATGGCTAAGCACGCTTAAGGCCTCATCCACACAATTATATCTGAAACTATCTGAAAATTAGGCAGCCCTAATTTGCCCTGAGGATATATATCTACAACAGAGACATAGATATGCACAAGGTTATTCAATAAAGCACTATTTGTAACACTAAAACATAAAATACCGAAAATAGTCTATGTCATGTTTAAAAAGATTGTTGAATAAATATAGCCATATCTACTTAACAAAATATCATACAAACAACATGAAGAAAACAACATATTTCTGTTAAATGATGGGGAGCCTGGGAAGAGCCAGGGGAGAAGTAAGGATTGCAAAAAGGTAGAAGGGAATTTTGGGATGATTGGCCACTTGATTGCATTGATGGCTGTCATTTCAAGTATATCTGGAATTAACTACAACCCAAGCAGCTAGGCACACCTGTGAGATACCTTTTTTCTTTAATTAAATCATTTGAAGTGGGAAGGCCTACTTTTAATCCAAATCTCTTGAGGTGGGAAGATCCACCTTTAACCTGGGCCCCACCTTGTGTGAGGCTGAATAAAGGATATGGAAGAAGGAGGTTCTCTCTCTCTTCCAAGTTGATCTCACTCTTGCTGGCACGTCCATTTCTTCACTGGTATTAGAGCTTACTTCTTGATTCCAGCATACACTGAAGACCAGCTAAAATACCCAGCCTTGTGAAATGAACAACTACTGGACCCTTGGACTTTCTACTGGTAGACAGCCATTGTTGGACTAGCTAGACCACAGCCTGTAAGCCACTCGAATAAATCCACCCTCTCTATATATATTTTAATAGTTAATTTATATTAATAATATTAATTCATTAAATTATATTTAATAGCAAATATATAAATATAACAACACATGTGCATGTATTCTGTTATAGTTATATATTTGTGTGTGTTTGTTCATTCTGTCAGTTCTGTTCTTTTAGAAAACCCTGACTAATACAGTGGTTTACAGGTGTATACATGGCAAAAATGTTTCAAGTTATACCTTTTGGTTATAGACAGTATAAGTCAATAATATATTGATGAAGCTGTTTAAACGAAGCAGCCCACAAAAAAGTGTTTAAATTATGCATCCCATTATATAGGAAAAAGGAAGAAAAGACTTACAGATTGCTTGCTTATTTAGAGGTAATAGAAACAATGTCATTCAAATGTTTTACCAGAGGAAGATGAAAAAGGATGAAAAAGGAAGGGATAATATAGAAAATATAACCACAAATTCTTTGACAACTTTCTGTTATTTAAATAAAGATGGAAGGAAAATGTGTTAAAACATGACAGCTCCCACATGACAGCTAACAATCACTTGTAACTTCAGTTCCGAAGGATCCCACACCCTCATCTGTCCTCCACAGGTAGAGCACACACGTGATACACAGACACACGTGCAGACAAACACCCAAACACATAAATGGCAATCAATTTTAACCAATAATTTTAAAGCTGGGAGCACCCTTACAAGATTTTCCCCACTCACACTGGCAGGTCAAATGGTCTTGTTTAAGTGGCCACATTGTCCTGAGTTTCTTATCAAATATAGATGTCCTGGCCCTCTAGGTCTTATAGTCTTTCCTCTTTCCCTCTTCTGTGGCATTCCCTGAGTCTTAGGTATAGGGGTTGTGTTGTAGATGCATCCAGTGACCACACTATAGTCAGTTTTGACCAATTGTGGCATTCTAATGTCTCTGTCTGCTCGATGAAGGGCTATAGGCAATATGACTGCTGACAGAGGGAGAGCCAGCCTTGTCCAGGAAGGATCTCACTAATTGGTCATCAAATACAAGTAATTGTCCCTAAAAATTTATATAAGAGCAACACTAAATAGACTCAGCAGATGGTGTGTGTGTGTGTATGCACACACATATATATATTACATATAATAAAAATATATTTAAAGAAAAAACAGTGAATTTGAGAAGAGGAGAACAAAAAGAGCTGAAGGTGGATAATGTAAATATAGTACACATGTATTAAATTCAAAAAATAAATAAAATTTTAAGATGAGCGAAAGCTGACATGATGACACAAACCTATAGTCCCAGGTAAGACTGAAGTAGGACATTTGTGAGTATGAGGCCAGCCTGGACTACAGAGTGAGTTCTTAACTAAAAACAAAACATACCAAAAAAGCATCAACAATAACAAAAACCCCACCAAGCACCTGAAGAGACAGTAGTTACACTTGTCGCTTTTGCATAGGACCCTCATTCCATTCCCAGCACACACATGGCAGCTCACAGCTGTCAGTTACTCCAGTTTCAGGGGATCTGATGCCCTCTTCTGGCCTCCTTGGGCATTGTACTCACATAGTACACGTATACATGATGCAGGCAAAGGGTTCCTACAGATAAAATAAAAATAGATCTTTGAAGAAAGCATAAAATGTGGGTGAGAACCATGCTCATGTCCCTGAACATGGGCACATTCTGTGGCTACTCCAAGCAGAATACACTGGAGGCGACACTGAGTCTGTCTACAGCTGGGGTAGTGACACTGTGTCCGTCTACAGCTGGGGTAGCGACACTGTGTCCATCAACAGCTGGGGGTTGGAGAGATTCAGATCTTCCAGTCTTGCTCTTGGAGCCTCATGTGCCACGTGAGAACCACCAGAAAGTCATTCTGCTCCAGCAAAGCCCAATGTCTCTTATGAATTCTCAACCAACTAAATCACAAGTGCTGTAAGCCTTAAATTTTTGCCTTTTTAACAATGTAACGATATACAACCTGATGGCCTGAATTTGATCACCATCACTGGGAAAGAACAAAATCCATCTGAAACAATGGGGGTGCCTCTTTCTCCAGCTGTATCTTTTGTGTTAACTGTTTATTGCAACTTAATAACCTAACACACACCAAATTAGTAACACTTTAAGAACTTCTTATGACTTTGGGGCTTTTCTGTTACTCCTCACAGGCATCACTCCTTTGGCTGTCCTCAGCTGGGACTTCAGTCTTATTGCCTACATTGTTCTGCAGCCAGCCTATCTCTCCAGGTGGTGTCCCTTCCTGCATGTATTTACCAATTTTCTGTCTGAGGCAGAGTCACTTGGGGCCTCTTTACTCTTTTTTTCTTTTCTTTCTTTCTTTCTTTTTTTTCGTTTGCTTGTTTAAAGATTGTTCTTACAATTTAAAATTGTATATATTTGGATGTTCTGCATGCATGTATATCTGTGTACCACTTTTGTGTCTGATGCCTGTGGGGCCAAAAGAGGTGTTAGATCCCTTGGAACTGAAATTACAGATGGTTGTGAGCTACCATGTGGGCTCTCGGTACCGACTCTGGGTCCTCTGAAAGAGCAGAAGTGATCTTAACTGCCAAGTCCTATCTCCCTTAGTTTTTGAGACAGTGTCTCTGTCCTAGCTAGGTTTCTATTGCTGTGATAAAGCATCATGACCAAAAAGCAAGTTGGGGAGAGAAGGGTTTATTTGGCGTACACTTCCACATTGCTGTTCATCACTGAAGAAAGTCAGGACAGGAACTCAAGCAGGGAAGGATCCTGGAGGCAGGAGCTGATGCAGAGGCCATGAATGGGTGCTGTTTATTGGCTTGCTCAGTCTTACAATCCTCCTGTCTTCAGCCTCCCAAGACCTGGGATTGTAGGCATACACTGCCATATCCTGTGCTGGAATTTCTTGTGTATGACGTGCATGGTTATTATTTGACTTATTTAAAGGCACATGATGGAGACATTAGAGATACAGTATTATGATGTCCTCCCATTTCAAATGGTTTGACAAAAAAATGTGATGTGGGATTCCCCTCTGTATGCTGTGTATGTGGTGTCTGTGTGTGTGTGTGTATGTGTGTGAGTGAGTGTGGTATGTTGGGAAAGGAAAACAAAACACAGGTGGAATATATTAACAACAAGTGAATCCAGCAATAAGGAAGATATGCTTGTTACACTTTTCCAACTTCTCTGCAGAGCTAAAACTTTCAGAGTGAAACACTGCAGAAAATAACAGTAGAAAATTAAACAGTTAAAGAAAGACACACATCATTTTGTGTCTATGAAACCAGTTCTCCCCACCTCGCTGTGGTTGGTTCTTTTGAAATAGCATCCAGTGCTGCCAGGGTGGTGGGAAAGCTGGTCCACGCAAATTGCTAGTGGCCTGACCACAGGCTTAACTCGCTGGGACCAACATGCAGCATGGTATAGGGATTCGTACATGCTGTGAAGCCAGTCCCTTCTCCCAGGATTCTTTTCCAGGAATTAGGCTGACAAAAGTAAAAAAGATGATGGTGATATAATAATAAACAAAAATATGCCTGGAAATTAGAAATGAAAACACTACAAATGTTCAGTGGGTTAGGTTTAAGAAATCACACTCTATTACTTGATGATATGCTACGCAAACACTAAACACAGGCTTTAAAATTTCATGAAACGAAAAGCAAGGCTTGTGCTGTAAGGTGGCTAAGTGGGAATGGTGCTTGCCACAGAAGCCTGACAGGCCAAGTTCAATCCCCGGAGCCCACGTAAAGGTGAAGGGAGAGAGATGACTCTACAATTGTCCTCTGACCTACACGTGTGTGCTATAGCATCTGTGCATCTACACAGGCACATTGTGCATGCGTAACACACGCATACACAATGCATACATGAATATAAAAATGAAAAAAATAAATATTTTTAAGAATTTGTGACTAACATTTAATAAAATATGAGAATGTGGTTGCTATTTAAACATGAAAAGCGTGAAGAGGCATGAATAAGACTAACACCTTTTATGTAAACATTTAATTCCCTCAGTTAGGGTTTCAGAAGTATGAATCTTTTCCATTAGTCATTTGAAGCTGCCCAATGTATGCAATAGAGAAAAAAACTCAATGTTACATATATTTCTACATAAACTGTGGAAAGGCATGATTCTTCAGGATATGCTGGCTGTCAAAGACTTTAAATATAGAGTAACAAATGAGCTAATCGTGAAAACAAATCCATGCCAGGGAGATGCCCTAAGATGAAAAAGAAAGCTGGAAAGAACACACCAAAGTGGTCGGATGCTGGGCGTTTTTCTTTCTCTTGATTCTGTTTTTTCACTAGTACCTGGTAATACACAATCTACGTAAGAAACAGAGCAAAACCCGCAGCTCCCACTCATTTGGCGTTCACTGTGCACTTTATATGTCTTATCCTCCTGTTCAGAGCTCTACTGCTGCGACTTAAGTGGGAACTGTGGAGTAAGCAGGCAAGTGGGGGTTGGTTTAGGGCAGAAGCTCTTTTCTGCGCCTTTCTTAGGGGACTCTGTCCACTGCACACAGCAACTTCAATCCTGCTGCAGGGAACTCACCACCTCTGCTCTCAGCCATACGCTCTTTAGATGCTGCTAACTAAATTGCTTATTACAGTTCTTATTCTATTTGTATTTATGTGTGTATGTGTATTAATGAATAATCATAGGGGTGTGCATGGAAGTGCCTTGGAGATGAGAGGAAGATGCTGCCTTCCCTGGACTGGAGCTAGAAGTGGCTATAAGTCATGAAACATGCATGCTGAGAGCTGAACTCAGGTCCTTTAGACGAGCGGGGAGTGTTCTTAATCACCGAGTCTTGTTTCCAGTCCCTGATCACTGTTTTTGTTTTGTTTTGTTTTCTAATTTAATTTTGCTTTTAATTTATTTTGTGTGTGAGGACATCTTGTCTTCATGTATGTCTGTTTACCGCTTCTGTGCCTGGTGCCCATGGAAGCTAGAAGAGGGCATTGGTTCCCCTAGAACTAGTTACAGTTGTGAACCACCATGTGGATCCTGGGAATTGAACCTGGGTCCTCTGGAAGAGCAGTTATTGCTCTTAACCACTGATCCACCTCTCCAGCCCCTGAATACTGCTTTAAACAATAGAATGTGATGGAAGTGGCCTAAGACTTCTGAAGTTAGTTCCTACTAAGGCTTACAGCTTTACCCCTATTGATAAAGCAGTATGTTGTTTGCTGCAACACCCCAAGCCTGCTGTGTTTCAGTGACCCAATAATTATTTTTGAGTGGATAGAATGTCTGGGATTAGACTACTATCAGGCCCCGCATCACAATTTCTAATTGGTCTTATTAACAAAAACCTGAAGTCAGATATTAGGGAGTGAAAGCTGAAAGATCAGAGAAGCAGAGCATCAGCCACTAGTTTTACCTCTAGGAAATCCTCAGACCAAATGGATATCCTGTCTCTCTACAAGTCCTCAGACTGAATATGCCTTGAGCTCCTGTCTTCTGCCTTATATTCATCTCTCTGCCCGGTCATATCCCTTTTCCTGTCTCCACCTCCCTAGTGCTGGGATTAAAGGCATGTGACTCCCAAGTACNGAAATCCTCAGACCAAATGGATATCCTGTCTCTCTACAAGTCCTCAGACTGAATATGCCTTGAGCTCCTGTCTTCTGCCTTATATTCATCTCTCTGCCCGGTCATATCCCTTTTCCTGTCTCCACCTCCCTAGTGCTGGGATTAAAGGCATGTGACTCCCAAGTACTGGGATTAAAGGTGTGCGCCACCACTGCCTGGCTCTGTTTCTCTTTGAGACTCGATTAGTCTAGTGTAGCCCAGGGTGGCCTTGCACTCACAGAGATCCATCTGCCTCTGCCTCCCAAGTGCTGGGATTAAAGGTGTGCGCCACCACTGCCTAGTTAGCATCTATGGCTAACTAGTGGCTCACTCCAACACTCTGATCCTCAGGCAAGCTTTAGTTGTTATAGCACAAACAAAACATCACCACAGGCCCCAGGGATAGAGAGAGAGAGTGCCAGGTCAGCCCTTGTAGAAACCATCTAAGGAACTCAGCTTAAACACATCAATAAATCCAGAAGTCATCATAACAGGAAGGTGCAAACTGCATTGGCTGGAAGAAGCTGCCCTGAAGAGGTGACCTAACTGACGGGCACTGAGGAGGTCAGGAAAGCCTTGCAAACAGGAAACGTGAGTAGAATATACAAGGACAGCCTAGAATGAGCCTCGCAAAGAGCAAGGTTTAAATGTGTCAGTCCAGCAACATGAAAGGCTGGTCTGGAGGCCTCCGTGGTTTGGGAAGTGAACATATGAAAATATTTTAACCTTGGCCGTTAGAGGGACCATTGGACCAGCATGTCCACATTAGGGTAGGAAGGAGCTTGGGTGCTGAAAAACAGGGGTTCTTCTGAGAGTAGATGACCCAATTCTCAATTTCTGGGAAATTTGGAGTATTTACTTTTTGTTTTCTACTGTTACGCTGAAGTCCTGGCAAAGACTGGGTGTTCCCCAAGTGCTGCAGACAGCCTGGCAAGGCAGTGACACCGGCAGCCAAAGCTGAACAGGCTCCCCAATTGTTCCCGGGACTTGCTGTTCTTTAGCCTTTTGCCCTTAGGGGCTCTGGAGCCCGGGGTGTGCAGGCCTGGTATTATCTGTGGGAACAGAAATAGACTCCCTGCCATGAAAAGAGGCCACAAAAGGGGCATCCACCCAGTTATATGGGGGTGTAGCCCTTGATGCTTTTTTACCCTTGAAGTGGAGATTGAATATCTGTTTCCCACAAAGCTACACACAGGAAAAACTGCAGGCGAGCAAATGGGTGTCTCCAAACCACTCCACTGCCTTTCATCATCTAACAATCAGATTGCGACTTACTGCTTTCCGTGATTAGATTAAAGCAATCAGTGGGCAGTTAGTCTTGTTAACAAAACATCTGCCCAAAGGAGGACCTCTAAGTTAGTTTGAGTGCTAAATGGTTCAAAATATAATACCACTGTCTTATTTGTCCTCCCTACGCATTCCCGTTGAACTCTGTCTTCATTTTGCAGAAGGTATATTCATCTTGACTGGACACTTAATGACCTTAAGCAGACATTTTGCCACAAGAACTGGGGCTCTGAAGAGGACATTCAGCTTGTTTTCTTCCTTAGGTTTACAAGAAAATCACTTCCTGTCACTTTTCCTTCAGCAGCCGCTCTCTCTTTCCTAACAAAGATCAGGTAGGTTCCAGTTGTAGAACAAACAAACAAATCTCTTTCATGTCAAAAGCATAAGGTTATCAAAATCAAGGCAGCCCATATCTGGGTGACTTAATCTCTCAGAATAACCAATACTATTTACAAAGAGGCATAGCAATATGTAAGGGTCTACAGTAACAAGCAAATATAACTCAGAGAAATAAACTGGGTGAAAATATGCCCAGAAAAGGGTAGATGAGTTAGTCGGTTCTCATCCCAGCTCTATCCTTACAGCCATAAGCAAGCTAACTCTGTTTCCCGCCCCACAAACGAAGGACGGAAGCAACTGTGCTAGAAGTTAACCGGGGTTGGTAAGAATGGGGATGGGGCAGGCAACGGATGTCTACGTCTACGAGTGATGTGGCCATTATTCTTAATTGTCCCTTTGACACCTAGGAGTCAAGACTCCAGACACACATGTGAGTGTTGTGTCTGTGAGGGATTGTCTTGGTTATGTTAATTGATGTGGGAAGATTCATCTTATTTGCAGGGAGACTGTCCCCAGAGCAAGGGGATCCTGGACTATATAAAATGAAGGAGAAAAGATGGGCACAAACAAGCAGGAATTAACCCATCACTCTCTGCTCTTGATGATGGATGTACTGTGACTAGTGGCTTCAAGTTCCTGCTCCTTTAACTGCCACACAAGGACGAATTTTATGTGAGGCAAATAAACATTTTTCTTCTTATAAATAGTTTTTATCTGGGTATTTATCTTGGTAACAAGCAACGAATATCAGACAGCTCGGTATTATGTTTCTCTTTGGAATGATAAAATGTCCTGAAATTCGGTAATTATTATGGTTATACCTTATCAATATACTAAAAAGCACTGAATTACATATCTTAAAAGGCCAAATTTTATGGCACCTGAGTTACATCTTATTTTAAATTAAAAAATTATTTGTTTAATTTAAAAAGTATATATGTGTATGTGGTCATGGTGGTAGTACATGCATGTGCATGCAGGTTGCCTGCAGATGCCAAAAGAGGGCAGCAGGTCCCCTAGAGCTGGAAGCAGCTGTGTGCTACTTGATGCAGATGCTGGGAACTGAACCCAGGTCTCTCACAAGACTAGTACAGCTCTTAACTACTGAGCAAATCCTGATTTCATTTTTAAAAGCAGGGTCAAGCGCTATGCTTAAAAGGCCCTGAGAAAATCATATGCGAAAGTATATGTAAAACTATAAGGTGCCATTTTCAATGATGATAAGCTGTATCAAAAGGAAGGTTTTCTTTCTTGTATCAAAAGGTGTTGTGCTTTTGTTCCGAGTTCAAATACCAGGAAACTTAGAATTTTCTGATGCCTTAAAACAAAAGATTCCAACTGGGCCCAATTTTTTCTCATCTTTCCTTTGACTTGCATAAATATCATCTCAGCTCTCTATGCTATGTCAGAGGAGTAGTATCTGGGGCCAACCTCCTGAGGCACCTTCTGCTCTGTCACTATAGAACGAGTCTTCAGTTCTCTGGGCAAGTTCAAGACCTATAGAACCACTCCAGCTGATCTGTTTTGGTACGATATGCAACTCAGGACAGTTACAGTGGCCCAGGAGTCCCTGCTTGTGAGAAAATTCTCTAGAAGCACAGAGAGGTATAGATTTCCCAGAAGAGGTGGACAGGCTGCTGTTGCCTTCAACAGACAAAACAGCAGAACAATGACTCAGATTTCCCTGTGCTGGAGCCAGAGGGACCATAGCTATCTCTAAGAACATCTATCTGATCACCTGTCTCACAAAGGAGGGAAAAGACATTCAGAAAACTAAGTGACACAGCCAGAAGTAGCTCCTTGATCTCTGACAGCCTGGTCGCAGCACGCTGGCAATTCTCACATTGTATACCACAGCAAAAGTACCAGAACACACTGAAAATACAGATCTTGGGGCATTCACTCCAGACCTAAGAACTCAGGGAGCACATAAGTCTAAATTTAATTGTAAGTGTGCCAGATGGCTGTGTTGTTTGGGATTTACGGTTAGAAAAGTAATCCTGTTGCCTTAATGTCCCTGTCTTCACTGCTGACATATATATTTTGAGCTGTGGTGGTCTCTGGTCTTGTGTAGCTAAGACCAAGAACTGCTATTTAGACTCACCGGGGATGCCTTAATACCACCCCAGAGACTTAAACCCAAGCCCTATTATAGGCAAGAGAGTCTATAATTGATCTGGGGCTCCAGGCACTGACTTTGTTTCTGAAGTTCATAAAAAATAAAGAATCATCAGCTCAGACATTCCTGCCTTCCTTACACAGGGACTGTAAATGAAATGGAGCTCTGGAAAGTTACTGTCAACTACTGTGTTATAAAGGCTGATGGTGATGATGGTGGTGATGGAGACATTTCCTGTGTGCTTCCTGGGAACAAGACACCATGCTAAGCATTTTATGAGTATCATTTTATTTAATGCCCAACATCGTTAGCCTGCTTATATTTTTTTCCCCTTTTCCTCAACTACGGTTTGTCATGAGTTGAAGGCTCTCAATTTAATAGCAGTTATTAGAGAGAGCCTGCTGTTAGTTAACAGGGCAGTCTGGGTAATTAATCAGACCTCCAGAGACTCCTGCTAGGGTAAATGTAAGTTAATAGGAAGATGTGGAAATAAACATGTGTAGTAAGATCAGCGCAATGGTCCCTTGTGTGGTGATGTCAAAAGAACAGAAGCCCTGCAGGTAATCTTGGTCTTGTTTCCAGACTATGTAGCTCAAACTGACTTCAAACTTGCCATCCTCCTGCCTCTTCCTCCCCAAGTGCTGGGACTGCAGGTGTGTGCCACCACACCCAGCCTTCTCTATATCCTTCTAAGTTTATCTAGGACCAGTTGTGTCTCATACTGGGTGCTCGATGCTGGTCCTGGAGTCCAGCCATCTTAGTTAGATATACTCCATCTCAGGAAAAATAAACTGGGAGAAAAATACAAGTCTCTGAGTCACAGGATCAAAGACAACAATATCTCTGTTTTCAGATGAGAGTTTAAAAGGTTACATGATTTTTTTCCAAGTCACATGGTTCTTCTCTGGCTGAACAAGAACTACAACCCGGCCCTCCTGATGCTACAGAAGCACCCCACTGTCAAGCAAGTTCTATAGTCCAACACCCCTGATGCCAGAGAAGCTCCCAACCATCAAACTCCCTACATTCGATCCCCCTTGACAAAAACAAAACAGCATGTCAGAAAAGCATTGCCAGGTAGATCTGCCTCCTCCTAACACTTGGAAACAGTCCTGTGAGTACACAGCAACTGGCTTTCAAGACATAACTAGGCTGAGGATTTGGTTCAGTTGTTAGACTGCTGGTCTAGCATGTCTTGGGTTCAGTTCTCAGCATCATTGAAACTGGGTGTGGTGCTGAAAGGTCTGTGATTCTAGCAATGAAGGTGGAAGAAGGAGGATCAAGAATTCGAGGTCATCCTTGGCAACATAGCAAGTGTGAGGCCATGTTGGGCTACATGAGATCTTCTTTATAAAAAAAAAAGCGAAATAAGAACAAAAAAGAAAATTTTAATCAATCCCTAGAGAGCAAGCAGTGAGTGCCAGTGTAGTGCAGAAAGTAATCTAAAAGTATTCTGAAAGAAGCACAACTAGATATTCAGTGTATTCAGAAATGCATTTGTCTTCGATAAATACCAATTCAGAAAGAAAAGTAGGCCCTGGGAGGCACAAGCAGGCGAATCTCCATGAGTTAAAGGCCAGCCTGGTCTACACAGAGTTGCATGCCAGCCTGGGTGATGTAGTGAGACACCGTCTAAAAATAAATAACTAGAAAGTAGGTTGAGCCTGCAGGAAATAGGACAGCATCAGTTGGATCTGCTTTAAGCTTGGAGAAGCTGTTGCCAAATGATGAGCGTGACAAATCTATCTGACATTTCTGGACCTCTTCTTTCTTTCAAAAGTAGTATTTAACTAAAAGAAAATCAGACCATTTCAGAAGGAAAACGAACAACCATCCCTGTTCCCTCATGCCTATCCCTACTCCGCTAAGTCAATCTGATGTGGCCTTCTGTGATATACATGTCCCCAAACTATTTGCTAACATTGGAGCATATGTGCAGAGATTACAGATAGATTTTTTTTCTCACTTAACGATGCATACTGACCATTTAATATCATTTTAACTGAAGGATTTATTTTAAGCACTTTGGATGACCTTTGTCAAAGCAAATGTTCGGCTGGCAGGCACCACGCAGATGTTCTACGTGCAGCCCTATTGTACCAGCAGGAGTAAAACTGTATTCATACATACATCAAATCCGGAGTCATCAGAGAAGCTGGCAAAATCTCTGGTCCCTGCCAGTACAGAGAAATCTTGGTTTGTGGTTTTCAGCATGTGTGTGCTGAGCAGCAGCGTCCTTCCCCAGCTCTCACCATCTCTGGCCAGCATGTGTGGTTCAGCTAGCCTGGATGAGGCCAGAGGAGGAGTTCTGAGTTGTAGGCCTTTGGGTTTCTATAATAAACTCTCCCACCAAGTCTGGCTTTAAATATCAACAGTTTAAACAACTGGTTCACAAGACGCCTGAATATGTAATAACTCGTGCTGAGCTGCTATGAATCACCAGCACCAGGCCTTTCGAGGACCGCTTATGACACCCACACAGCAGACATTTTTATCTCAATATAGCCTCATCATAGCCTGATTTCAAACATATTGTCCCCGTGCCTAAGAAAAAGGTGGCTATGACTGGAACAAATGATCAAGAGCCAAAAATGGGAGGAAGAAAATGAATTGGGGGAACACCCTTCTCGTATTTCTTTAATAATTTGTTGTTTCTGGTGGATGGCCTCCAAGTGTGATGAGGTGAGGTATGGGTGTTATTCTAATATGTTTCTTCTACTAGATAAAAGTAGCTCTCTGACCTGGTTTTATGTTATGTTGACATCCATTAGGTGTCCCTTGCAGTTTTCCCCTTTGGCAGCTGCTGGATTGCTTATGCTTGCAGTATTTTTCCTGAATAATGATTTTTGTGGGAGCAAGCATTTTAAAATCATTCCATTTGTACCAATAAGATAGTGGAACTTTAGAAACTCAGCTAAGTACATGAAAAGACAGAAACCCCATGTGCTTGTTCTTCAAGAAACCACATATTCTAATGAGGATACTGTTGTTCAAACGCTTAGGAAATTCTCTTTCGAGTTGTCTTTAGCACAGGATTATGTTGTATGAATGAAAATTACTCACATTGCCTTTGTCAAAGGACAAAATTACA
This sequence comes from Ellobius talpinus, assembly GCA_001685095.1. Lineage (NCBI taxonomy): Eukaryota > Metazoa > Chordata > Mammalia > Rodentia > Cricetidae > Ellobius > Ellobius talpinus. The sequence continues at coordinate 25,464 of LOJH01012473.1, forward strand.
AATCAAGGTCAGTGATTTACATCTGTAATCTCAGTTCTTGGGAGCCTGAGACAGGATTGCTGTGAGTTTGAGACCCACCTGGGCTACATAATGAGTTCCAGACCAACCTGGACAGA